>JAKZJZ010002410.1:0-16996 GCA_022702705.1 Papilionanthe hookeriana x Papilionanthe teres
TGTATACAATTCACCATGGCATGAGACCATAGGGCTTTTGAAGCCTCTGAATTTGGGAACATTCCCTGAATTTTCCAAAGTCAGAGGCCATCCCTATGAAAAGTTATTGATTTTTCAAATTCATGTTACTGTTTTGAGTATCTTAATTCCAATAAATAGCATGTTGTGAAATAAATTCTAGGAAAATTTGGTGATGTTCCTTATTGCCAGAGGACCCTAGGAAAAATAGGTTTTGAGTTAGTTCATTTAAAACAACCCTAATTGGCTTAAACACCCAAAATGGATCTCTAATTAATTAGAGCTAACCATACATCAAATTGACTTGAAATCAATTCTCTACTGACCTTTAGGATTAGAGGAACCCACCATAAAAATTTGAGGTCAATTGGACTCGAGTTAGCCCTACTAATTGGGTTGATTAAGCCATTTAGCCATTTTAAACTTTAAAAATTCATAACTTTCAAAATATCTTTCAAAAATTCACCAAATTGGTTTTGGAGCCTCTCTGATATCAGGGCAATTTAAGAAAATTAAAATTTCAATTTTCTAAAAAGTTGATTTTTAATATTATTTTAATATTTTCAATAATTAAAAAATAATGAAAATCACAAAAATAATAAAATTCACCAAAATGTCACATTTTGAATTTTAATCACTTAGGAACAAACCCCATATTTTTCTTAGGTCTATTTAGTGAGATATTAAATTTTAAAGCCCTAAGGTAATTTTAAAATTAAAAAATGTATTTTCTAGCATTTTCACTAAAATAATTATAATAAATCATAGAAAAATCAGAAAATTGCAAAATTTAATTCACTGATTTCCTTGATATCAGAGAGATTTTTCAAAAATATAAAATTTATTTTTCAACATTTATTTTATTTTAAAATTAATTAACACTCCAAAACTTAAAATAATTATAATAAAAATAATATAATTCAAAAAATCACCAAAATTGGTCCAAGTGGTCCTCTGGTCATTAGGAATGTCCCCTAATTTTCTTAAGGACAGAAACTTTGCCTTGGTCATGTTATTAAATTTTCCTTGGAAATCTCTATTTTCTACCAAAAATAATTATATAAATAAATTAAATACAGAAAAATCACATTTTCTCCTCTCATGTCTTTATTGACATATGAGTGAAGTCACATAAAAATTTCAAGTTCATTTGAGTTCAATTTAGTGAGTTATGAAATTATTAAGCTTAAAGGGCAAAATAGTAATTAAAATTTTAACCCTTAATTAAAACTTTAGGTTTAATAAAAATTAATAAGTAAAATATTTGATCCTGATCTGATTTGGATGATTGAAATTTAAATAATTAAAGGGTAGGAACCCATTAAACAATTTAAAATAATTAAACCTTAATTAAATAATTGATTAAATTTGGAAGAATAATAAAATTGGAATTATTAAAATAGGGATATTATTAGGAAGAGATTTATTCTTTAATTTAAAAATCCCTAAATTAATTATCTCATTAATATTTAATTCTTAATTAAAATGATAACTCAAATTTAAAATATTAAAAGACTTAATCATTAAACTAAAGTTAAATTATTAAACTCTTTTAAAGTGTCAATTAAAATTAAAAATAAAATTAAATTAAAAATTAAATTAAATTAAATTAAATTAAATTAAAATTAAAAGTTGGATTAAATTAAAGATTAAATTAAATTAAATTAAATAAACAAATTAAATTAAATTAAATGAATAAATTAAATTAAATTAAATTAAATTAAATCAGATCAAATTAAATTAAAATTAAATCAAATCAAATTAATTTAATTTAACATCAAATCAAACTAAATTGAATTAAATTAAATTAAAGATTAAATTAAATTAAATTAAATTAAGTCGAATTAAATATAACATCACCAAAGACATAAAGAATTCAAAATAAATCTAAAATAACTTGAACACTATTCCAAATTTAAACCCATTAATTGAAATTAAACTAAATCACAAACCATTTCGAACATCAATTTACCCTCGAAAGCTTTAGTTATCATAACTCCTAAACGTAATATTAAATGAAATGTTACTTCACTTATAGGATATTCAAACATCCTAGTTCATCGAGTAAGATAATAACAAAACTTAACTAAACCTCGGACGATTAATTCATTTGTGTAATCGAATTCATTTGGACTTAAAACAATCCTAGAAGTATTGAAAAGATGTTTAAGATTCTTCTTAAGCACTTCCTCAATATGATAAGATATTTATAAGAACAATCGAACTCAATTGTTCTTTGATGAAGAAAATCGTCTTCAAACCAAAACACAAGAAAGCTAGACGTCATAGGAAATGACTAGTTATAGGATTAGGAATTTGGTAGAAAACCATAACCCTTCCCTTAGCTTTACCTAGGAACTTGTTTAAATATTCTAATTGCGTTTTAAGTGCAGCTTGGAATGACGGGAAGACCCTCCAGGTACGCTTTTATTTTATTGCAATTTATTTTCTTGCAATTTACATTATTGCAATTTATTTAACTGCATTGCACTTACTTTTCTTGCATGATAAACAACTGTTGCATGAAAACCCACACCTTTAGGATAGTCCCTAAAACTGAAACCAAAATTAAATTAAAAGTCATTGTCAGATAAAATTCACCGCCACAACATTTCAAAATATAAAACAACTCAAAGTTTAATCACAAACAGAACACAAAACTACAATTATAACTAAATTAAAACGTCCTGTTGGATGATCGGGAATACCTCGGATGATGTAACCTACATGTTGCTAACGGGATTTCCCACGGTCTAAATGAAAGTGTGGAACTCATTCAGTTAAGTTTAGCAAATTCATCTGGACTGAGTGAATCCGATAAAAATAATGATGCCGGAAGGATGGAACCGTGGGATCTTAACCGGTGTCGTTATAATCAACTTTAAGATTTGTTTTAATTAAAAGGTAAAAAACACTTGGAAATTAAGATTTTCTCTAAACCAAAACACTTTTCTCATCCTCTGATTTATGACTTCTAAAACTAAAACTCTGCAACAACAAGGAGCTCGGAGCATGGTGGGTAGCACGGCCATCGTCATCAGCAAAACCTGAGTCTACCTCAGCAAAACTTTCCTAGAATTAAACAACAAAGCCATAGGATTTCGAGGTAGTTTGATTAGTGCAACATAAATCGTCAACCTTTTTGTTAGGCATTTGCATGATCAGGTCATGTAAATTAGGCCCTAACCGGACTTAGGATTCCGAGGTAGTCGTCCGATACGACATAAACCCTCACATCTTCAAGGCTATTTGTATGATTCTATCATATAAATATAAGTCCTAATTAACTACAAGTGGCAAGATCAAAACATTAAATAAACATTAGGACTTTCCTAAATCCAAGCCAAACAATAGGATAGTCGGGAAATTTTCGAAGTTTGCTTCGAATCTGTAATTTCTCCTACTTTTCTTCCTTTGAATTCCCAAAACAAAATGTTCCAAACTTGATCCATTCCCTATCGAAATTCCAAAATTCAATCCTTTGAAAACTTAAACTTTGAAATTCTTGAGAGCGAATTATTGATTATTATCAAGAGTTTTCTTAGGTGATTCCCGTCACTTAAGATGTAATTAACTATAGGGGGTTGCCCTTATAGGGAATTTTAAAGAACCTGTGTAATATAAACCCCTGTTTAATGCTTTCATATTAAGCAGGGGAATTTGTCGGCTTATAAAATTGGTTCGCAGACCAAATGGATGTCACAAATCTTCTAGTTTATTTAATCGAGCCCCACCATCAAGCAGTGTGTCTATCCTTAGGGATAGATACACGGTTTGTGGTGCGGTGCTCGTTTATACAAACTATTTAGGATGCGAGATCAATTTGATTTCATATCTTAAAATTTTCAAAATTAAAATTATTTTCAAAATAGAATACTACTTTTCAAATTATTTATTTAAATTAAATTAAAAAAAAAATTCGCCGACAACTTCTGTTAGGCGACCCCCTTTTCAAAATAAAACACACAACCTAAAAATGTGCCGACAACTTCTGGCGACTCCGCTGGGGAATATTCCTCTCTCCATTATAATCAGATAATTCTGCTTTCAAAAGTCGGTAGTGCATCCATGTCCTTATTGGGTCAAACTACCCTTCTTTCCGTTGGGGTACTATGTTCATTTCTACCTTGAACAAGTATGACCAACATTCTTTCGGATTTATGAGCCACTGTTTAGACACCCCTAAACAGAGAGGTTCTGAGATCCTTTTACCTCATTTCTGAGGTGGGGTGGACCACCAATAGGTGTTAGTTAGGAGTGATCCTTCGAGTCGAGAAGTCTTGCATAAGACTTTCTTTTCCTTTCCAACTCTGAATCGTCCTTACCTTCTCTACACCTTTGAACATTCCGTTCTAAATAAACAAACCCTTTTAATGAATGACTCTTTTAACAAATAACTCCTTCTTATAAATACATGAACAAGAATGTGTTCGGACTCTTTTCAATTCCTTTCTTTTCATCCTGATGAGAAGAAGCATAACTTGGGATTGACAACCAGAATCTACCCTGCAGAAATGGAGGCCCCAAAGCCGATTTTCTCCTTCACCAACGGACTGGACTTCGCCGTCTATAAGGATGAGCCGCCCGACAATGGGATCATCCGATTTGGACAAGGATTTGAAAACACGAATGTCAAGATCACCGACGTTTCCTCTTTGCACCGATGAACAAGGTATCCGAAGCCGAGAAGTCGCCGCTCGAGTTCAACCTTAGGTCGACTCGAGAGTTTCCTCCCCTGCAAAAGATCCCGACTGAGAGGAGTACTGTTGTCCGCAGGAGGACTGTTCTTACTACCCCCACTGGTCTAGTTGTTTCTGCACCTACCCCGACTTCTACCAAATTAAAGGGGAAAGAAATCTAGAATTATGGTAAATCTTTTACCGTGGAGGGTACGGACTTTCCTGTGAGACCTTCCGTTTTTGAAATAGGGTCTAGCTCAAGAATTCCATCACTAACAAGGACCCAAAGAAGAAACAGAAGTAGGAGGATCGCTATAGAAGCCAGAGCTGTTGAAATTGCTTTCCTGGAGGAAATCCCAGAACCGCTCGAATATACACCGCCGCTGAATATACACCGCTGCCTGAATACATACCACTTTTGGGAGGAAGCAGGTTCCATCCCCTCTCCGCCGCAGAGGACGAGGAAAATGTTCGCAAGATTGTTGTCGCATTGCCTCAGCCCGCATATTACAACGATAGCCGCAAGAAAAGGACTAGAACTACGCCGTTTGCTCGACTGCAGACTTTGATAGAGAAGTTAGCAAAGAAGGAAAAGTGCCCCGTATCGGAGATTCTACGAAGGGTGGGGCGGGTGCCAGTCAAGTCCCGTCTTGGACCCCGAATAGAACCCGCCATCATGACAGAAAAGCCAAGTAAAAGAATAAAGGCTAGTCCGCCTGTCGTCGTCTCAGGATTACAGATTAGGGAGGATACCACCTTCCGAACATTTGGCCGACAGACCATCCGGTCCTAGACCTTCGTCGCTAGAAGGATGGTATGGCGTCCCACTACTAGGCGACTAAGATTGAAACAACGACCGAGAAAGAAAGTCTCGCCAGGAGACTTGAATGCGAAGAAAGTGCTACTGCGATAAAGGGGACTCGTGAGAAGGGGACCCAACAGCTATCGCACGACAACCGCGAGGACGCACAGAAAGACCCGCTAGAAGATGCCATGGAAAAGTTGAGAACTGACATCCGACGATTAGCAAAAGAAAGAGAAGAGAAATTTGGAGACGAGATTGATTCATCGGAGTTCATGGACGACGAATATGCAGAAATCAACATGGTCGAAACACGAGCTTCATCAGCTACTCAAGGTGCTCCTGCAGCCGCAGAAAGAGAGGAGCCAGAAGTGATGAGAAGACAGGTTCAAGAAAGATACGATACGATCGCCCAAATGGCGAAAAGGATGGAAGAGATGGCTATAGCTCTAGCCACTCTCCAGAGTCAAGTGCAACCACAAAGAGAGACACCCCAGAGGTCATTCACATTGTAGACGGAGGAAAGGAGATTACATCCGTCAACGGGGATGATCAACTAAAGAAAGATACAACACAAAGTATGATTCCAGAAAAGGATATCAAGAGCTTGGTGGAACGACGAAGTGCGAGAAGCCTTAGCACAATCAAAGAGCGGGACATCCATTCAGACGGGTAGACCGGAAGAATTCGACGCTGTCCAATACCCAAAAGGCTTCATACCACCTCTGTTCAAGACATTTGATGGAACCGGGAACCCCCGACAGCATGTTGCACACTTTCGTGCCAGTTGTTGCAATGCCGGCGGGAGCGATGCGTTACTCTTCCGACAGTTCGTCAGCAGCCTGTCAGGGATCGCCTTCGACTGGTATGCAGAATTACCAAATGGTTCGGTGAAGACGTTCTCAGAACTAGAGAACCTCTTCATCAAGCGATTCGCCGGAGCTCAGCACCACATCACTATAGGTGATTTAGTGGTAGAGAAACAAAAGCCGAATGAAACTCTGGTGGATTACATACTTCGATGGAGGAACTTAAGCATGAAGTGTGAACCACAACTATAAGAACAACATGCAGTCGGCATCTTACTTAAAAGCATTCACGGCACGATAGCACTTCTCCTCAAAGGATTCACTATCAAGACTTTCGAGAAGTTGTTAAGCAAGGCCGAGAGCTTGCAAGAGGAGGCGAAGCAATTAAGTTTCGCCGACAAGACGGACAAGCAAAAGCCTGTAAAGACTTTCGAAAAGAAATCCGGGATCATTGCAGCAGTCGACAAAGGCAAGCAACCGATACAAATATCGTTCGAACGGCCGCAGTAACCTCAATAGAATTACCAGCAACCCCGACCCAGCTATCAGTCATCTCCACAGTATGAACAACCGCCTCGTCCGCAACGTACATTAAGGGAACTTCGAGCAAGGAATATCCATTCAAGAATGAAGCAGGTGCCGAAAATGTTCCGTAGCCTGATGAAGACTCAGCATTTCCAGCTGCCGAGCCTAAAAGATCGAAGGAAGTCAACAAGAAAGGTGATCCCAACTTTTGCCCCTACCACCGGATGCTTGGGCACAAGATAGAAGATTGCATTACCTTCAAAAGTTGGCTCAATGACAACCTTCGGAAAGGGAATATAACGATCCCGAAGGAGTACATGAAGAAACCCCAGAAAGGAGGTTCTGTTAATGTTGTCTCAACTGATCCCATCATTTCGATAGATCCCTATACGACTGACGATGGGTGGACTACCGCTTGGACAAGGTCTTCGAAAAAGATTTTAGACAGCATCCAAACCGCTTCGGTGCGAGCTTCAATTCAAAGTTCGAAACCTGTTAAGCCGGTACTATCACTTGCGATAGAAGAACCACCTTAATAGGAGACGATTGAAGAGAAGAAGAAGATCGACGAAGAAGAGAGGACCGAGGCTCCTAAGGCTAGACTAGGGGCTGCTTATCCTAGGATAGTTGTTTCTGATTCGGGGGAGAAATCCCTCGAACCTCTGACTCTGTATGATTATCTGCTCATTTCGGTGGGATCATATAATGATAAGGGTGATGGCGTTGGCTACGTTTTGACTGTTTCTAACGATTACGTAACTAGCGACAATCCGGACATCGATTTCGATACCAATGACAATTCTCAAATCATACACAATCTCGACGATCACGATGACGAAGAAGACATCCATCAAGGAGGCTACGAGAGTTCAACAAGCAACGAATCTATCTGCGAGTTTCGAGGAGCTCCAGTCACAATAGAGTTAGAACCTTCAGACTCTGAAGCTAATCCGGAAGAGCCTGTCATTCCGATTCAGGAGGAGACACAAGCAAGCTCAACACTAGATTCAGAAGAAAATACAGAAGTCAACTTAAGAAGTGGAAAAATTCTACCTCCGAGAATGGGTCCAAAGGACAAAGGAAAGCAGGTGGTTGTTCAAGAAGAACCAACCCCAGCAGAAGAAATACCCATTCGAGAAGAAGCCGAGACACATGGAAATAAAGTGGACTACAACGTGCTAGCCCATCTTAGGAAACTATCGGCCAAACTGAGCATTTACGATGCTCTCATCTTATCAAAGGAGATGAGAGAAGCTCTGATCAAGGCCTTACTTGATCCGGAAATTTGCTTAGCTCAAATGGTTGGAGATTCCTTAGATGAGGTTTGCTCGTTAAAGGAACAGTGAAGTGTCACCTTCACGGACAATGACCTACTACTTGGGACAGCAGATCACAACCGACAGTTGTACATTTCAGTTACAATTGGGAAGTTTACACTCTCCAGAGTATTGGTGGATCCAGGAGCATCAATCAATATAATGAGTCTTCGAACACTAGCATACTTGGAAATTGATGCTCGTGAGCTCGAGGCCGACAAAATGTTATTAAGAGGATTCAACCAGAAAGGAGAAAGAGCCCTCGGGTCAATAACATTACTAATGAAGACCGGTGACTTAGCAAAGATAACCGCGAAATTTCATATAATTGATTCAGAAACATCGTTCAACACTCTACTGGGCCGACCATGGATACATGAAAACAGGATGGTACCATCATCTCTACACCAGTGCATCAAATACTACGATGGAGGGGAACAGTGCATCAAAGGTGACTTACAACCATTCTCCGTACATGAAATTGGAATCCATGAAGATGCAACTTATTATGCACCGCCGAAGAAAACAATCTTCTCCAGAGATACCGTGACAAATGAAGCAAAGAAAGTTCAGAACAACGAAGAACCTGAAGTTCTAGTCCAACAGTCACTCACCACTCCCTTCCGGCGAGATGGTGAAGGTTTCTCCACAACTCGCATCCGAGGTCGAGGCCGGGGACGAGGCCGTGGTAGAGACGCTAGGACAGTTGGACAAAGGAAACCAGCCATCAATGTTGATTGGGAAGACAGTTCTGAAGAAGAAAAAGAAATCAAACAAGAAGCAGCAACAATAAGTCGGAAAAAGCCGCAATTCAAGATCTCTCTCGAAGATGAGAAGAATGAAGAATATAAATCGATGTACGAGAAGATTAACCACTACGTACATAATATGACCCTAACCCCGATCCATTCTAATAAGATCGAGGGTATAGTGGTCAAAGAGGTACGTAGCGACGGTGCAAAGCCAATCAAATTCTACCGTGGTGCTTCTTCCTCCAAAACTGAAAATAATGTACAATTCGAAGATGTCACTTCATCAGAATTAATGGAATTACCTTTTGAGTGGTACTCTCCTTGTGTTCAAAATTTAATTCAACGTGGTTTCTTACCTCGACAATGGACAAAAGGCCAATCACAACATTTTCGAAAAATTATGGAATAATTCGGTCGTCCACCCAATTCAAAGTATGGACTCGGATTCGGCACAGTAGGATCAGTTGACGATACTGAATTTTGCTTGGTTGTCACTTGCGAATCTAATGAAAACTGCATGGAAACTACAGACGAACTCGAAGATTTACAAATTGGAGACGCTCCACCAGAATTCGAAGAAGAAATTAAATCTACAATAGATGAGTTAACGGAAGTTAACTTAGGTACTAGCGAAGAACCTAGACCTACCTTTGTTAGCTCCTTACTCAATAAAGAAGACTCCGAAGAAATAATCAAGTTACTAATGGAATTTAAAGACTGTTTTGCTTGGAGCTACGATGAGATGACAGGATTAGCTCCAGAGGTCGCGATCCATAAGCTAGGAGTGAATCCTACTACTGTCCCAGTCAGACAAGGTCCCAGAAGAATACGTCTAGAAATCGAACAACAAGTCATAGCCGAAGTTAAAAAGCTAATAGACGTTAAATTTGTCCGTGATGAACAATACCCGACTTGGTTAGCCAATGTGGTGCCGATCGAAAGAAGAATGGTCAGATCAGAATTTGTGTGGACTTCAGAGATTTAAACAAGGCATGTCCAAAAGATGAATTCCCTCTACCGATCCCAGAATTAATGATCGACATTGCTTCGACGCATGAAATATTTTCATTCATGGATGGATCTTCAGGATACAACCAGATAAAAATGGCTCCGGAAGATGAAAAGCTTACGGCATTCGAACGCCGATCGGAGTATATTACTACACGGTGATGCCATTCGGATCGAAGAACGCGGGGGCAACCTACCAGAGAGCAATGACAAGAATTTTTGATGATCTCATCCACAATCAAGTCGAATGCTACGTGGACGATGTGGTCATCAAAAGCAAAGTAAAGGAAAACCACCTGTATGATTTGAGAATTGTTTTCGAACGATTAAGACAATTTAACCTTAAGATGAATCCCTTAAAATGCGCCTTCGCGTCACCTCCGAGAAATTCTTAGGATTCGTTGTCCGACATCGTGGAATTGAAATCGACCCGGAAAAGATTAAAGCTATCTTAGAAATGCCGCCTCCCAAAACCTTAAAACAACTACGATCTTTTCAAGGGAAGTTGGCATATCTTCGACGCTTTATCTCAAACTTGTCGGGTAGGTGTCAGCCTTTCTCGGCACTAGTAAAAAAGGACGCCAAATTTATTTGGGAAGAGAAATGCCAGAAGGCCTTCGAGGACATTAAACAATATTTAATGACACCTCCTGTCTTAGCAGCCCCGATCTCGAGTAGACCGTCGATACTTTATACCGCGGCTTTAGACGACTCTCTCGGAGCCTCGTTAGCCTGTGTCAATGATGAGGGTAAAGAAAATGCTCTTTACTATTTAAGCCGTCGTTTACTTCCGACGGAAATAAGGTATCCCGCAATTGAAAAGCATTGTTTGGCCCCGATCTTCGCCGCTCAAAAGCTCGAGCACTACATGCTTTCTCATAAGGTCAACTCTGATTTCGAAGTTTAATCCATTGCAATACTTGATGACTCGTCCAACACTTTCCGGCGAGACTTGCCGGATGGTCAATGATATTATTGCAATTCGATATAACTTTCGTGCCTCTTCGTGCCGTAAAGGGACAAGTCTTAGCAGACTTCCTCGCAGCACACCCTTTGCCGGCAGAATCTCCTCTCAATGACGATTTGCCAGATGAACAAATAATGAGCCTAGAAGACCCTGATGATCGACGTTGGGAATTATACTTTGACGGAGCATCTTCAGCACACAAAGATGAAGAATCGCAAGTGATAGTGCCCGTAAGGCAGGAATCGGGCTAATCTTTATAACACCGGAGCGGGGGATGTTAAGATACTCCTACCACTTGACAGAACCATGTACAAACAACGAAGCGAAATATGAAGCCCTCATAACGGGATCGGAATTAACCATTCAAATGGGGATAACGGACATCAACATCTACGGGGATTCACGAGTTAATCATTCAACAGATCGCCGGACAGTACAAAATTTTAAAGCCAAGACTCGAGCAATACTTCCAGTATGCCATACAGATGTTGGAAAAGATTCCGAATGTGACGATCTACAAAATTCCCAGAAAAGAAAATGCTTTAGCAGATGCTTTAGCCCGTCTCGCAAAAGAATTTCCCTGTTTTCAAGATGAATCGTTGGAAGTGTCGGTTCACGGACGTCGGTCCTATCACAACTCGAGATAGACATGATACACAAATCGGAAAAATAAAAAGAATCAGTTGCAACGATGACGAGAAAACACGTAAGATTGGCGACAACCATTAATGACTACCGCAAACGAGAAAGCTACCGGACAATAGGTCGCTAAGCCCATCGGATCAAGAAAAGAACTCGTCCTACGCATTAATAAACAACACATTGTACGGAAGGTCTTTTGATCAAATGTGGCTAAGGTGCTTAAGCGGGTCCGAGGGCCGTGAAATTGTTAAAGAGGTGCATTCGGGACTCCGTGGCGCTCACCGGTCGGGTCCGAAGATGAAAATGAAAATTAAAAGACTAGGGTACTACCGGCCCTCAATGATGACCGATCGCATGAAAATCGCCAAGAGCCGTCACCAATGCCAAGTGCACTGAGTGGTTCTACACCAACCTCCAAATGTGCTACATCCGACAATTGCGTCGTGGCCATTTCGAATGTTGGGACACGGATATAGTGGGTCCGATAGAACCACCATCTTCGAAAGGACATCGCTTCATTCTTGCGGCTACGGATTACTTTTCCAAGTGGGCGAGAGGCGGTTCCACTCGGAGAAGTGAAAGCACACCACGTGCTACGGCTTTTCAAGAACCAAGTTGTCTACCGTTTCGGAGTGCCGCGCGAGATCATCTCGGATAATGGGTCCGCATTCGAAGCACACAAATCAACAATTTTGTCGGGAGACACGGAATCGACCTGGCGATACTCAACAATTTACTACCCAAGAGCAAACGGCCTCGCGCGAGGCTTTTAATAAAATTCTCGTTCAAATCTTAAAGAAAACTTTGGACGATAATAAGAGAAATTGGCACGAGAAGTTGTTAGAAGCCTTATGGGCCTACAGGACAACCTTCAGAACTCCTACTTAAGCTACACCTTACGCTCGCGGTGTATGGGTCCGAGGCGATGCTACCTTTAGAGGTTCGACTTCCTTCACTCGGAATTGTAGTTGCAAACAAGATCACGACAGAAGAGAACGCCAAATTACGACTAGAAGAATTAGAAAGCCTGGAAGGGAGAAGACATGCAGTGCAACAGAATTTAGAACTATACCAAGCTAAGATGGTTCAAGCCCATGACAAACTGGTCCACCAAAGAACCTTCATAGTTGGTGACTTAGTTCTCGTTCTCAAGAGACCTATCCTTGCACACTGCAAGATAGGAGGAAAATTTGAACCCACTTTGGAAGGACCGTTTGTGGTTGAAGCAGTATACTCGGGAGGTTCTTACCAGCTAGTGAATTGCCAGGGAGAACGACATATGCTTCCGATCAACGGACGATACTTGAAAAAGTATTACGCTACCTGATGTTTCGAAGGAATGAATTCTTCATCCCTAAGAAACACGGGCGAAGTAATTACTTACGACTGGGTCCGAACCCAAAAATAATAAAAAATGTGCTAAAATAAATAAAATCATGATAATAAAGTTTTCCTTGTTTTCTTTTCCAAATCAAAATCTCTTCCCTGATCTTATCCTACTTCATTCCTGTTAAATTTAAAAATAATAAAAAAAAAGAAATAAAAAAATGTCTTTAATAAACATTTTCTTAATGTTCTTGTTCTTAGTACAACCCCTGATCCTTTTCCTTGTCTTTTCGCAGGGAAATGTCGAACGGGCGGTTGGTCCTGAACTTTAAGAATGGCGTAAGCCTTGCACTCGATGAAAAGAGGGTGAAAGATGGAGCGATAATCGAGATTGACTCGGATTTCGCACCAGGCGGGCCTACGATACGAGGAAAGTGACGCGGGTCCCGGTTGACCGAGAAGAACCGCCCGGGCGGACAAGTGATGAAAGTGGGTGGCCCAAGCCACCAATCCAGCAGCAAGAAAAGAAAGGAAAACACTGAAGAAGATAAGAAAATGAAGTCTGTAGTCGCTACAGCAGAGGGCATGCTTGTTAGTGCCGCGCCCATAGAGATTCAAGAAGTTCGGAGAGCTACTCTCACAGCAACGCAATGAAGAAATAAGAATCGCCGTATCCATAAGATGTTAACAAAACTAGCTGCGGACCAGCGCGACGAGATAGTTGCTAATGCCGGTACATACACTTCAAGGACACCGGTTCACCGAGAACCTGAAGAAAGGAGGCCGGCTCCTAGGATAACGAAAAGGACCGGGGAAATCTCCAAAGGATCGAAGAAAGAAGGCTACCACGCCACCGGATAGAACCACCGGTAATGCATGACCTTGTTGTCGAAGCAACCCCGGGGAATGTCCCGACGGACATCATCCCTGAGGAGCCGAGGTATGCGGGGAGAACGTGAAGGGATTGAACCGTATATCCCACAATATGTCACCAGGCCTCGCCATCTGCAGATCATTCTGGAATACGAGCTGGAGAGAATGCAGAATGTTGAAAAGAAAACCTTTGAATACTTCGAGAGAATTAGAGGCAGAAGAATCAATATACTAGAGGGCCTCGAGCTGCATACAGACGTATTCTCAGAGTATGAACAACAGCAGATCGTGGATTGCATCCGGGATTTGAAAAGAATGGGCCGAGCAGGCCGCCTGAGGGAAACACATACTCGAACCCCGGAGATGGATGCCGGGGAAGGGAAGAATCACAATACAATGCGGATGCTTGCTACAACTTTGCGGAAGACGGAAGGGAAACCCACCGGGAATACTCCGTCATGGGCAAGTGGATCCGATGCCATTAGTCATCAAGAGAATGGTAAAGAGATTGATAACATGGAGGGTACGCGGCAGATTGCATACCCAATAGCTGCATTATCAACATCTACAAGCGAGGTGATCGCATACCCCCACACATAGATCACCACGACTTTGTCGGACCTTTCGCACGAGTCTCTTTCCCGAACGAGTGTAACATCATGTTCGGATCCGACCTCCGGATAGCGAGGCCCGTGTGAGTTCCGAGGGCTAGTGAAGATACCTTTACCGGTAGGTTCCGTCATGATACTGAAGGGCAACGGAGCAGATATCGCTAAGCATTGAATACCAGGAGTACCAGTGAAGAGAATCTCAATTACTTTCAGAAGGATGGACGACAGGAAGACACCTTATCATTTCCAGCCAGACCCGGAGCTAGAGAGCCTCCGGCCTTACGAGCTGTGAGCTACATGGAAAATATCACACCTCCAATGTACATCCGTACGGCATCCTTGCCAAGGGTGGCTTGGAAGGTGATGTTATTGACCATGTACCCCACTATTCAGACATGGATTTTTGATAGATGCTTCTTTGGATGGATCGACGAAGATCATGCATAGTCCGTTTTGAGTCTACATGGATTGTATGAGGTATATTCCAGATCGAGTTGTATGATGTATCTTCGACATGATTGGAATGAAAGTGACCATGTCACATTTTTGGCCTTCACCTCTTTTGTGCAAATTGACTGGGAAACACCATTAAAGTTAAATGAACTTAGAACAAAAAACAAAAAAGAAATAAAAAAAGGGGAATAAAAGAAAACATTCCTTAAAAATCTAAAAATGTTGAACACCAAATAAACAACAAAAAAATGGGATAGTTAAAGGGCAAACAAAACAAATTTAAAGCTCAAACTAATTTCCAGTTTAAACCCATTTTTTCAAATCCTCCAATCCTTCTTCAAATCAAGATCTATTCTAGACCTCCCTTGAAACCCTCTCTCGGGATGATTTCAAAATCACGAAGAATTCTCAATTTGATCCGGACGGCATGGGTTTGTACCCTTCGCCAAGTAATCAGACTTTGATTGATTCTCATGGGATATGAAACACTTTCATATCTCATTTCGATCTCCCGCTAAATCCAAATCTCCACAGTAAATTTCAATTCAAAATTTCCGAGTCTGGTACCTAAATTCCAGTTCTCATTTCGAGATCGATACCTAAATTTCGATTCTCTTCCGAATTGATACCTAAATTTCAATTCAAAATTTCCGAGATCGGTACCTAAATTCCAGTTCTCATTTCGAGATCGATACCTAAATTTCGATTCTCATCCGAATTGATACCTAAATTTCAATTCAAAATTTCCGAGACTGGTACCTAAATTCCAGTTCTCATTTCGAGATCGATACCTAAATTTCGATTCTCATCCGAATTGATACCTAAATTTCAATTCAAAATTTCCGAGACTGGTACCTAAATTCCAGTTCTCATTTCGAGATCGATACCTAAATTTCGATTCTCATCCAAATTGATACCTAAATTTCAATTCAAAATTTCCGAGACTGGTACCTAAATTCCGGGTTCTCATTTCGAGATCGATACCTAAATTTTGATTCTCATCCGAATTGATACCTAAATTTCAATTCAAAATTTCCGAGACTCGGTACCTAAATTCCGGTTCTCATTCCGAGATCGATACCTAAATTTCGATTCTCATCCGAATTGATACCTAAATTTCAATTCAAAATTTTCGAGGTCTGGTACCTAAATTCCGGTCCTCTTCCTTCGAGGTCGGTAGTTAAATTCCGACTCTCATTCGAGATCGATACCTAAATTTCGATTCTCTTTTGAATTGATACCTAAATTTCAATTCTAAACTTTCGAGATCGAGTACCTAAATTCCAGCTCTCATTTCGAGACTGGTACCTAAATTCCAGTTCTCATTCCGAGATCAGTACCTAAATTCTGATTCTCATCCTTTTCGAGGTCGATACCTAAATTTCGACTCTCTTTCGAGATTGATATTTAAATTTCAATTCTCATCCCTTTCGAGATCAGTGCCTAAATTCTGATTCTCATCCTTTTCAATAGACACTCAAACTCTGATTCCCACTCCGAGGCTGGTACCTAAATTCCAATTTTCTTTGCAATCCCGAGATTGGAACCTAGGTTTCAATTCTCATTTCAAATCTAAATTTTCTCAAATTAATTTTAAATCAAACTTCAATCTAAAATAAAAAAAAATCAAAATCTAAAATTACACATCCGAACTTAAATTGAAACAAACTGAAATCTAAATCGAAATTCCCCCAGATCATGTGATTTGGAATTCACCTCCTTTTCCTTTCCCCAGCGAGAGTTCAGGAATCTCCAGTTTCAGAGATATGCTTGACACTCCCCAACGGAAACTCTTCTACTTCGTCCTAAATTTGTCACTTGGACATCTGTATTGGTTTTTCTGATCGCTTCGGTCAACACCAATACGCGCGGTGTGCTCCGTCGGCTCACCACACCTATTGGGGGTCCATTTGTTGACCTCATTTTTGATGAGGTCTTCTCTTCTTCCCTTTAGTGCTTAGGATCCAGCCTTAGGCTTTTCCTTTGACTATCTTAGAGGACTAGAATTGGAACCCACCTTTTAGAAATTCAAACCACTTCTTAACTCCTCGCAAACTCCACAAACTTGATCGCGCAGACCCCTAATCACCTAGAGGGTTGAAATCAAATGTGGAAGTTTAAAGGATGAGTTCCTACGGGACTCTTTGGCCTTAGGATTACCCCGGGTGGCACAGTGCGGTGAAGGGGCTGACTTACACACACACTACACCTATAC
>JAKZJZ010002411.1:0-16983 GCA_022702705.1 Papilionanthe hookeriana x Papilionanthe teres
TTTGGTCCAATTCAATTCTAAACTTCAAATCAATATCCCAAATACCAATCTAGACCAAATCCGAGCCCAATTTGATTGATATTTGGATCCAATCTCACTTTTGGCCTTAAAGCCCAATTTGGACACATGACCCAAACCTAACCCAAATTCACCCAATTCAATTCCAATTAACCCCAAATCTTTTCTAAATCTTCCTTAACATTCCTACAAACAAAATACTAACATGATTTGCCCAAAATTTAGACCCAAACCCCACTCAAACTCAACCCAAGTTTAAAAGGCCCATTTTTGACCTAAACCTAAACCTAGCCCAAATGAGCCCAAACCCCAAAATCAAAGCCCAACCAAAGTCAAAACCTCTTTGAAACACTCCCATAAACATTTCTCAACATTAATTCTACATCAATTTCAACCCTAGCCCAATATTGGCCCAACTTGGCCCACTTGGACCTATATTGGCCCATTCACCAAAAGAGCCCAAATTCAACCCAATTCAAATCCAAATCACCCCCAATTTGCTTCAAGTCACTCATGACACATCCATGAGCTAAACCAAACAATTATTTGGCCTAACCTCTTTACAAAATTCCCATCCATAAATTCTTTATTAAACTTAAAGGCCCATTCCTTAAACCATTTTAAAAGCCCACTTCCACCAAATCCAAAACCCCAAAAATTCTTCCAAAGCCCATATGACATTTCCCCTCATCATACTTTCAATTAAAATCATCCCTAAGTCCTAAACCAATGATCAAATAATTCTAAATGAAGCTTCATCCAAATTTCCACCAAATTATCCAAAATCCTTAAAATCCTTTTTTATGAAATCGACCAAACTTTTTGCCAAGCCAAAGGTGAGCCATGAAGCCATGCATGAGCCACATGTGAGCCATGAGAGCTTTGGACACTCCACCATGCCATATTGGGTAAGAAGAGGGGGGCTTTCCTTAATCCCTAAAGCTCATTAGCCTTAATCATGTTTCACCTAAACTTAAATTTAATCCAAATATATTTGGATGGAGACTTCTCCATGCCAAACCACTCGATCCCTTTGATCCCCCACGCATCCAAAGCCACCTTGAAGGGTGCACCAAGCCCAAATGGGTGGATTGACCCATTTAGACTCAAAACTAGCCATGCCCCATTCTACTTTGAATCAAAGCCTTTACACATGGCAATTGCCAATTGCTTGCACCAAGCCCCGACCCGACCCACCCGACCTCGAGGGTGACCCATGCTCGGCCGGCGGCCACCGAGCCGCCGGAAAACACCATGGCCGAGAGCTCACATGTGAGCCAACTTTGAAATTCTTACCCGCCGAGCCGCCCCATCCCCAGTGGCCATTGTAGCTGTTCTTCTCTTGCCAAGAGCAGCTGATCCCAAGCCCTAACTCTCCCTGGGAGGCCCTCCACCCTCTCCTATTTAAACTCCACCCCTCTCGGCCATGAGAGGAGCTGAGCACAAATCTTGCCAAAAATCTGCCAAAATTGTTCCAGACTCCTCCCCATACACAGAGCACTTGATCCCCAGTGAGATCCCCCTGCCATTTCTCCTCTCGCGAGCTCAATTTCGAGTTGAAATTCCACCTAAAACCAGGACACTTCTCCACAGTGAGCCAATTCCCAAATTGATTGGTTCTACACCTTCATCCACCAGCAAAAGCCCCATCTCCAGGCCACCCAGTTGCTCCAGCCTCCAAGCTTTGTGATCGGGCTTGGTCGAAATCACATCCAGACAATTCACCAGACCAGGAGACTTCATCTGGAGCTTGCTGGGATCCAATCGAAGGTGCAACAACTCTCAGATTGAAGCCACACTTCTTTGAGCAAAGGTATGAGCTAATTCTTCATCCCGAGCTTCTGGAGATTCTCCATTTCAAATGCCTTAGTTTCAATGCATGTTAACCGTATAGATGTGTTCGTCTCTTCAAGACGAATCCATAGAGCATAAGAACATAAAAATCCATTGAGTATCGAGTGAGATCTTAGGGATTTAGTGTGGACGGCTCTCGGGTGAGGATGCTCGGGGACGATGAACGGATGCCGTCCATTCAATACACGCGCGGACGAACGGCTCGGATGGCGTAGGACCGAGGAGACGGTACGAGAACCGCGGGGCCCGGGCTGCCGACTCGAGTGGCGGCGTCGAATAGGAGCGCGACGCGTGTGCGTTCGGAGTCTGTCGAGGTTGACGCGGCGCCGCGTGGATAAATAGAAAATTAGGGTATTTTTCTATTTATTTAATTCCCTAAACTTTAAAAATTCATATCTCTGTGTAGAAAAATCAGAAAAATAAAATAAAAATACCCTCTTGCTCAGTGAACAGAGGAGAATAATGTGGAAAAGAAATCATTTAATTTCATCAAGTATTTTATTTTTTATAATTTATTTACTCTCTGCATTATTTTAATTCTCCATGCATGCATACAATTTACCATGGCATGAGACCATAGGGCTTTTGAAGCCTCTGAATTTGGGAACATTCCCTGAATTTTCCAAAGTCAGAGGCCATCCCTTTGAAAAGTTATTGATTTTTCAAATTCGAAGTTACTGTTTTGAGTATTTTAATTCCAATAAATAGCATGTTGTGAAATAAATTCTAGGAAAATTTGGTGATGTTTCTTATGACCGAGAGAACCTTAGGAAAAATTGGTTTTGACTTAGTTCATTTAAAACAACCCTAATTGGCTTAAAAACCCAAAATAGGTCTTTAATTAATTAGAGTTAACCATGCATCAAATTGACTTGAAATCAATTCTCTACTAACCTTTAGGATCATAGGAATCCACCATAAAAGTTTGAGGTCAATTGGACTTGGTTAGCCCCACTAATTGGGTTGATTAGGCCACTTAGCCATTTTAAACTTTAAAAATTCATAACTTTTAAAATACCTTTCAAAAATTCACCAAATTGGTTTTGGAGCCTCTCTGATATCAGGGGAACCTAAGAAAATTAAATTTTTAATTTTCTAAAAAAGTTGATTTTTAATAATATTTTAATATTTTTAATAATTAAAAAATAATAAAAATCACAAAAATAATAAAATTCACCAAAATGTCACATTTTGAATTTTAATCACATAGGAACAAATCCCACATTTTTCTCAGGTCTATTTGGTGAGATATTAAATTTTAAAGCTTTAAGGTAATTTTAAAATTAAAAAAATGTATTTTCTAGCATTTTCACTAAAATAATTATAATAAATCATAGAAAAATCAGAAAATTGCAAAATTTGCTTTTCTGATTTTCTTGATATCAGAGAGATTTTTGAAAATTATAAAATCCATTTTTCAACATTTATTTTATTTTTAAATTAATTAACACTCGAAAACTTAAAATAATTATAATAAAAATAATATAATTCAAAAAATCACCAAAATTGGTCCAAGTGCTTCTCTGGTCATTAGGAATGTCTCCTAATTTTCTTAAGGACAGAAACTTTCCCTTGGTCATGTTATTAAATTTTCCTTGGAAATCTCTATTTTCCACCAAAAATAATTATATAAATAAATTAAATACAGAAAAATCACATTTTCTCCTCTCATGTCTTTATTGACACATGAGTGAAGTCACATAAAAATTTCAAGTTCATTTGAGTTCAATTTAGTGAGTTATGAAATTATTAAGCTTAAAGGGTAAAATGGTAATTAAATTTTTAACCCTTAATTAAAACTTTAGGTTTAATAAAAATTAACAAGTAAAATATTTGATCCTAATCTGATTTGGATGATTGAAATTTAAATGATTGAAGGGTAGAAACCCATTAAGCAATTTTAAAATAATTAAACTTTAATTAAATAATGGATTAAATTTGGAAGAATAATAAAATTGGAATTATTAAAATATGGATATTATTAGGAAGAGATTTATTCTTTAATTTAAAAATCCCTAAATTAATTATCTCATTAATATTCAATTCTTAATTAAAATGATAACTCAAATTCAAAATATTAAAAGACTTAATCATTAAACTAAAATTAAATTATTAAACTCTTTTAAAAAAAAATTCAATTAAAATTAAATATATATATATATATATATATAATTAAATTAAAATTAAATTAAATTAAATAAAATAAATTAAATTAAATTAAAATTAAATTAAATTAAATTAAATTAATTAAATTAATTTGAATAATTAAAATTAAATTAAATTAAATAAATTAAATTAAATTGAATAATTAAATTAAATTAAATTAAATAAAATAAATTAAATTGAATAATTAAATTAAATTAAATTAAATTAAGTAAATTAAATCAAATTAAATTAAATTAAATTAAATTAAATCAAATTAAATTAAAATTAAATCAAATCAAATTAAATTAATTTAACATCAAATCAAACTCAATTGAATTAAATTAAATTAAAACTCAATTAAATTAAATTAAATTAAATATAACATCACCTAAGACATAAAGAATTCAAAATAAATTTAAAATAACTTGAACACTATTCCAAATTTAAACTCATTAATTGAAATTAAACTAAATCACAAACCATTTGAACACCAATTTACCCTCAAAAGCTTTAGTTATCATAACTCCTAAACAGAACATTAAATGAAATGTTACTTCACTTATAGGATATTCAAATGTCCTAGTTCACTGAGCAAGATAACAATAAAACTTAAAATTCTTGGACGATTAATTCATTTGTATAATTAAATTCATTTGGACTTAAAACAATCCTAGAAATATTGAAAAGATGTTTAAGATTCCTCTTAAGCACTTCCTCAATATGATAGGACATTTATAAGAACAATTGGACTTAATCGTTCTTTGATGAAGAAAATCGTTCTCGAACCAAAACACAAAGAACCTAGACGTCATAGGAAATGACTAGCTATAGGATTAGGAACTTGGTAGAAAACCATAACCCTTACCTTAGCTTTACCTAGGAACTTGCTTAAATAATCTAATTGTGTTTTAAGTGCGGCTTGGGATGACGAGAAGACCCTCCGGTACGCTTTTATTTTATTGCAATTTACTTTCTTGCAATTTACATTGTTGCAATTTATTTAATCGCATTGCACTTACTTCTCTTGCATGATAAACAATGCGTTGCATGAAAACCCACACCTTTAGGATAGACCCTAAAGCTGAAACCAAAACTAAGTTAAAAGTCATTGCAAGATAAAATTCACCGCCACAACATTTCAAAATATAAAACAACTCAAAATTTAATCACAAACGAACACAAAACTACAATTGCGACTAAATTAAAACGTCTTGTTGGATGATCGGGAATACCTCGGATGATGTAACCTACGTGTTGCTAACGGGATTTCCACGCGGTCTAAATGAAAGTGTGGAACTCATTCGAGTTGAGTTTAGCAAATTCATACGGACTAAGTGAATCCGATAAAAATAATGATGCCGGAAGGATGGAACCGTGGGATCTTAACCAGGTGTCGTTATAATCAACTTTAAGATTTGTTTTAATCGAAACACAAAAAACACTTGGAAAATTAAGACTTCTCTAAACCGAAACACTTTTCTCATCTCACGATTTATGATTTCTAAAACTAAACCTCGCAACAATAAGGAGCTCGGAGCATGGTGGGCGGCACGGCCATCGTCGTCGGCAAAACTTGAACCTACTTCGAGCAAAACTTTCCTAGAATTAAATAACCAAGCCATAGGATTTCGAGGTAGTTTGCACTAGTGCAACATAAATCCTCAACCTTTCGTTAGGCATTTGCCTTGCAAATTAAGCCCTAACCGGACTTAGGATTCCGAGGTAATCGTCTGATACGACATAAACCCTCACATCTTCAAGGCTATTTGTCTGATTCTATCATATAAGCATAAGTCCTAATTAATTAAAATTGACAAAATCAAAACATTTAAATAAACATTAGGATTTTCCTAAATTTAAGCCACATAATAGGATAGTCGGGAAATTACCGAAGTTCACTTCGAATCTGTGGTTTCTCCTACTTTTCTTTCTTTGGATTCACAAAACAAAATGTTCCAAACTTGATCCATTCCCTATTGAAATTCCAAATTTCGATCTCTTGAAAATCTTAAACTTTGAAATTCCTGAGAGCAGAATTATTGATTATTATCGAGAGTTTTCTTAGGTGATTCCCGTCACTTAAGATGTAATTAACTATAGGGGCTTGCCCTTATAGGGAATTTTGAAGAACCCAGGTAATATAAACCCTATTTAATGTTTTCATATTAAACAGGGGAATTTTGTCCGCTTATAAAATTGGTTCGCAGACCAAACGGATGTCACAAATCTTCTAGTTTATTTAATCGAGCCCCACCGTCGAGCGGTGTGTACTATCCTTAGGGATAGATACACGGTTTGTGGTGCGGTGCTCGTTTATATAAACTATTTGGGACGTGAGATCGGTTTAATCTCATATCTTAAAACCTTCAAATTTAAAATTATTTTCAAAATCAAATACTACTTTTCAAATTATTTATTTTAATTAAATTAAAAATTCGCCGACGGATTTACGTTAGGCGACCCCTCTTCAAAATAAAACACAACCTAAAAATATGCCGACATGATTTCGGCGACTCACGTGGGAAAATTCCTCTCTCCATTATAATCGGATAATT
Source organism: Papilionanthe hookeriana x Papilionanthe teres (assembly GCA_022702705.1). NCBI lineage: Eukaryota > Viridiplantae > Streptophyta > Magnoliopsida > Asparagales > Orchidaceae > Papilionanthe > Papilionanthe hookeriana x Papilionanthe teres. The sequence goes on from JAKZJZ010002411.1 coordinate 6,573, forward strand.
ACGCTTTCAAAAATCGGTAGTGCATCCATGTCCTTAGTGGATCAAACTACCCTTCTTTCCGTTGGGATACTATGTTCATTTCTACCTTGGACAAGTATAGCCAACATTCTCTCGGACTTAGGAGCCACTGTTTAGACACCCCTAAACAGAGAGGTTCCGAGATCCTTTTACCTCATTGTTGAGGTGGGGTGGACCCCCAATAGGTGTTAGTTTAGGAATGATCCTTCGAGTTGAGAAGTCTTGCTTAAGACTTTCTTTCCCTTTCCAACTCTGAATCGGATTCCTTACCTTCTCTACACCTTGGAACATTCCGTTCTAAATAAACAAACCCTCTAATAAGTGATTCTTTTAACAAATGATTCCCTCTTATAAATACATGAACAAAAATGAGTTCGGACTCTTTTCAATTCCTTTCTTTTCGTCCTAAAGAAAAGAAGCATAACTTGGGACCGACAACCGAATCTACCTTGCAGAAATGGAAGCCCCGAAGCCGATTTTCTCCTTCACCAACGGATCGGACTTCGCTATCTATAAGGATGAGCTGCCCGACAATGGGGTCATCCGATTTGGACGGGGATTTGAAAACACGAACGTCGAGGTCACCGACGTCTCCCTCTTTGCACCGACAAACAAGGTATCCGAAGCCGAGGAGCCACCGCTCGAGTTCGACCTCAGGTCGACCCAAGAGTTTCCTCCCTGCAAAGGGTCCCGACTAGGAGGAGTACTTCGCCGTTCGCGAGGAGGACCGTTCTTACTACCCCCACCGGTCTAGTTGTTTCGCACCTACCCCGACTACGCCAAATCGAAGGGGAAAGAAATCCGGAATTATGGTAAACACGTCACCGTGGAGGGTACGGATCTTCCTGTAAGACCTTCGTTTTCGAAATCGGGTCCGGTTCAAAGATTCCGTCACCGACAAAGACCCAAAGAAGAAACGAAGTAGAAGGATCGCCGGAGAAGCCGTAGCTGCCGAGATTGCTTTCTGGAGGAAATTCCGTAGCCGCTGGAATATACACCGCTACCGGAATATACACCACCGCCCGACTACATACCACTTTTGGGAGGAAGCAGGTTCCATCCCCTCTCCGCCGCGAGAGGATGAGGAGAATGTTCGCAAGATTCGTCGTCACATTACCTCGGCCCGCATATTACAACGATAGCCGCAAGAAAAGAACTAGAACTACGCCGTTTGCTCGACTGCAAACTTTGGTAGAAAAGTTAGCAAGGAAGGAAAACTGCCCCGTATCGGAAATTCTACGAAGGATAGGGCGGGTGCCGGTCAAATCTCGTCTTGGGCCCCGAGTAGAGCCCGCCGTCATGACGAAAAGCCGAGCAAGAGAATGAAAGCTAGCCCGCCTGTCGTAGTCTCGGGATTACAGATTAGGGAGGATACCACCTTCCGACATTTGGCCGACGGACCATCCGGTCCTAGACCTTCTGTTGCTAGAAGGATGGTATGGCGTCCCACTACGGGGCAGTTGAGATTGAAACAGCAGCCCGAAAAAGAAAGTCTCGCCAGGAGGCTGGAATCTGAAGAAAGCGCTACTCGCGATAAAGGGGACTCGTGAAAAGGGGACCCGGCAGCCTATCGCATGACAACCGCAAAGACACACGGAAAGCTCCGCTAGAAGATGCCATGGAAAAGTTGAGAACCGATATCCGACGGTTGGCAAAAGAAAGAGAAGAAAAGTTCGGAGATGAGATCGATTCATCGGAGTTCATGGACGACGAATATGCAGAAATCAATATGGTTGAGACACGAGCTTCATCAGCTTCGCAAGGTGCTCCTGTAGCCGCAGAAAGAGAGGAGCCGGAACTGATGAGGAGACAGCTTCAGGAAAAGGACGACACGATCGCTCAAATGGCGAAAAGGATGGAAGAGATGGCCGTAGCTCTGGCCACTCTCCAGAGTCAAGTACAACCATATAGAGAGACACCCCCAGAGGTCATTCACATTGTAGACGGAGGAAAGGAGATTACATCCGTCAATGGGGATGACCAGTCGAAAAGGATACAACACAAAGTATGATCCTCGAAAAGGATATCAAGAACTTAGTAGAACGGCGAAGTGCGAGAAGCCTTAGCACAATCGAAGAACGGGACATCCATTCGGACGGGTAGACCTTACCCGAGAAGAATTCGACGCCGTCCAATACCCGAAAGGCTTCGTACCACCTCTCGTTCAAGACATTCGATGGAACCGGGAACCCCCGACGAGCATGTTGCACACTTTCGTGCCAGTTGTTGCAATGCCGGCGGAAGCGATGCGCTACTCTTCCGATAGTTCGTCAGCAGTCTGTCAGGAATCGCCTTCGACTGGTATGCAGAATTACCCAATGGTTCAGTGAAGACATTCTCAGAGCTAGAGAGCCTCTTCATCAAGCGATTTGCCGGAGCTCAGCACCACATCACTATAGGTGATTTAGTGGTAGAGAAACAAAGGCCGAATGAAACTTTGGTGGATTACATACTTCGATGGAGAAACTTAAGCATGAAGTGTGAACCACAACTGCAAGAACAACATGCGATCGACATCTTGCTTAAAAGCATTCACGGCCGATAAGCACTTCTCCTCGATGGATTCACTATTAAGACTTTTGAGAAGTTGTTAAGCAAGGCCGGAAGCTTGCAAGAAGAGGCGAAGCAATTAAGTTTTGCCGATAAGACGGACAAGCGAGAGCCGGTGAAGACCTTCGAAAATAAATGCGGGATCGTTGCAGCGAGTTGATAAAGGCAAGCAGCCGATGCAAATACCACCGAACGGCCGCGACGAACCACAACGAATTACCAGCAACCCCGGTCCATCTATCGGTCGTCTCCGCAGTATGAACAACCGTCTCGTCCGCAACGTACATTGAGGGAGCTTCTGAGCAGGGAATATCCATTCAAGAATGAAGCAGTACCGAAGATGTTCCGTAGCGTAAAGAAAACTCCAGATTTCCAACTGCCAGAACCTAAAAGACCAGAGGAAGTCAACAAGAACGGTGATCCCAACTTTTGCCCCTACCATCGGATGCTTGGGCACAAGATAGAAGATTGCATTACCTTTAAAAGTTGGCTCAACGACAACCTTCGGAAAGGAAATATAACAATCCCGAAGGAGTACATGAAGGAACCCCGGAAAGGAGGTTCCGTCGATGTTATCTCAGCCGATCCCGTCATTCCGATAGATCCCTATGCAAGCGACGATGGATGGACTACCGCCTGGACGAGGTCTTCGAAGAAGATTTTAGACAGCATCCGAACCGCTTCGGTGCGAGCTTCAATTCAGAGTTCGAGACCTGTTAAGCCGGTACTATCACTTGCGATAGGAGAACCACCTCGACAGAAGACGATTGAAGAAAAGAAGAAGATTAACGAAGAAGAGAGGACTGAGACTCCTAAGGCTAGACTAGGGGCTGCTTATCCTAGGATAGTTGTTTCCGATTCGGGGGAGAAATCGCTCGAACCTCTGATTTTGTATGATTATCTGCTCACTTCGGTGGGATCATATAATGATAAGGGTGATGGCGTTGGCTACGTTTTGACTGTTTCTAACGATTACGTAACTAGCGACAATCCGGACATCGACTTCGATGCCAACAACAATTCTCAAATCATACACGATCTCGACAATCAAAATAACGAAGAAGACATCCATCAAGGAGGCTACGAGAGTTGAACAAGCAACGAATCTATCTGTGAGTTTCGAGGAGCTCCGGTTACGATAGAGTTAGAGCTTTCAGATTCTGAAGCTAATCCGGAAGGGCCAGTCATTCCGATTCAGGAGGAGACACCGACAAGTTCAACACTAGATTCAGAAGAAATTACAGAAGTCAACTTGAGAAGTGGAAAAGTTCTACCTCCAAGAACGGGTCCAAAAGACAAAGGAAAGCAGGTGGTTGTTCAAGAAGAACCAACCCAGCGGAAGAAATACCCATTCGAGAAGAAGTCGAGACACATGGAAACAAAGTGGACTACAACGTGCTAGCCCATCTTAGGAAACTACCGACCAACCGAGCATTTACGACGCCCTCATCTTATCAAAGGAGATGAGAGAAGCTCCGATCGAGGCTTTACTTGATCCGAGAAATTTGCTTAGCTCAAATGGCGGAGATTCCTTAGATGAGGTTTGCTCGTTAAAGGAACAACGAGGCGTTACCTTCACGGACAATGACCTACTACTTGGGACGGCGAGATCACAACCGACCGTTGTACATTTCGGTTACAATTGGGAAATTTACGCTCTCCGGAGTATTGGTGGATCCGGGAGCATCAATCGACATAATGAGTCTTCGAACACTAGCATACTTGGAAATTGATGCTCGTGAGCTCGAGGCGGACAAAATGTTATTAAGAGGATTCAACCGTAAAGGAGAAAGAGCCCTCGGGTCAATAACGCTATCGATGAAGACCGGTGACTTAGCAAAGACAACCGCAAAATTTCATATAATCGATTCGAAACGTCGTTCAACACTCTCGCGGGTCGACCATGGATACATGAAAACGGGATGGTACCATCATCTCGCACCGAGTGCATCAAATACTACGATGGAGGGAGCGAGTGCATCAAAGGCGACTTGCAACCATTCTCCGTACATGAGATTGGAATCCATGAAGATGCGGCTTATTATGCACCGCCAAAGAAAACGATCTTCTCCGGAGATACCGTAACAAATGAAGCAAAGAAAGTTCGGGACAACGAAGAACCCGAAGTTCTAGTCCAACGATCACTCACCACTCCCTTAAGGCGAGATGGTGAAGGTTTCTCCACAACTCGCATCCGAGGTCGAGGCCGGGGACGAGGTCGTGGTAGAGACGTTAGGACGAGTTGGACGGAGAAACCAGCCATCAATGTTGATTGGGAAGATAGTTACGAAGAAGAAAAAGAAATCAAACAAGAAGCGATGACGAGTAAGTCGGAAGAAGCCGCAATTCAAGATCTCCCTCGAAGATGAAAAGAATGAAGAATATAAATCAATGTACGAGAAGATTAACCACTACGTACATACCATGACCCTAACCCCGATCCGGTCGAGCAAGATCGAGGGTATGGTGGTCAAAGAGGTACGTAACGACGGTGCAAGGCCAATCAAATTCTACCGTGGTGCTTCTACCTCCAAAGCCGAAAATAATGTACAATTTGAAGATGTCACTTCATCGGAATTAATGGAATTACCTTTTGAGTGGTACTCTCCCTGTGTTCAAAATTTAATTCAACGTGGTTTCTTACCTCGACAATGGACAAAAGGCCAATCACAACATTTTGAAAAATTATGGAATAACTCCGGTCGTCCACCCAATTCAAAGCATGGACTCGGATTCGGCACGAGTAGGGTCGGTTGACGATACCGAATTTTGCTTGGTTGTCACTTGCAAGTCCAATGAAAACCGCATGGAAACTACGGACGAACTCGAAGATTTACAAATTGGAGACGCTCCACCGAAGTCGAAGAAGAAATCAAATCTACAATAGATGAGTTAACGGAAGTTAACTTAGGTACTAGCGAAGAGCCTAGGCCTACCTTTGTTAGCTCCTTACTCAACAGAGAAGACTCCGAAGAAATAATCAAATTATTAATGGAATTTAAAGACTGTTTTGCTTGGAGCTACGATGAGATGCCAGGATTAGCTCCGGAGGTCGCAGTTCATAAGCTAGGAGTGGATCCTACTTCGTCCCGATCGGACAAGGTCCCGAGAAGGATGCGTCTAGAAATCGAACAACAAGTCATAGCCGAAGTTAAAAAGCTAATAGATGCTTAAATTTGTCCGTGAAGAACAATACCCGACTTGGTTAGCCAATGTAGTGCCGGTCGAAAGAAGAATGGTCGGATCGGAATTTGTGTGGACTTCGGAGATTTAAACAAGGCATGTCCAAAGGATGAATTCCCTCTACCGATCCCGAATTAATGATCGACATTGCTTCAACACATGAAATATTCTTGTTCATGGATGGATCTTCAGGATACAACCGGATAAAAATGGCTCCGAGAAGATGAAAAGCTTACGGCATTCGAACGCCGATCGGAGTATTTTGCTACACAGTGATGCCATTCGGACTGAAGAACGCAGAAGCAACTTACCAGAGAGCAATGACAAGAATTTTTGATGATCTCATCCACAATGAAGTCGAATGCTACGTGGACGATATGGTCATCAAAAGCAAAGTAAAGGAAAACCACCTGTATGATTTGAGAATTGTTTTCGAACGATTAAGACAATTTAACCTTAAGATGAATCCCTTAAAATGCGCCTTCGGCGTCACTTCCGGGAAATTCTTAGGATTCGTTGTCCGACATCGTGGAATTGAAATCGACCCGGAAAAGATTAAAGCTATCTTAGAAATGCCGCCTCCCAAAACCTTAAAACAACTACGATCTTTTCAAGGGAAGTCGGCATATCTTCGACGCTTTATCTCAAACCCGTCGGGTAGGTGTCGGCCTTTCTCGGCACTAGTTAAAAAGAACGCCAAATTTATTTGGGAAGAGAAATGCCAGAAGGCCTTCGAAGACATTAAACAATATTTAATGACACCTCCTGTCTTAGCGACCCCGGTCTCGGGTAGACCGTCGATACTTTACACCGCGGCTTTAGACGACTCTCTCGGAGCCTCGTTAGCCTAGTGTCAATGATGAGGGTAAAGAAAATGCTCTTTACTACTTAAGCCGTCGTTTACTTCCGACGGAAGTAAGGTATCCCGCAATTGAAAAGCATTGTTTGGCCTTGATCTTCGCCGCTCAAAAGCTCGAGCACTACATGCTTTCTCATAAGGTTAACTTCGATCTCGAAGTTTAATCCATTGCAATACTTGATGACTCGTCCAACACTTTCCGGCGGACTTGCCGGATGGTCAATGATATTATTGCAATTCGATATAACTTTCGTGCCTCCGCGTGCCGTAAAGGGACAAGTCTTAGCGGACTTCCTCGCGGCACACCCTTTCGTCGGCAGAATCTCCTCTCAATGATGATTTGCCAGATGAACAAATAATGAACCTAGAAGACCTTGATGATCGACATTGGGAATTATATTTCGACGGAGCATCTTCAGCACACAAAGACGAAGAATCGCAAGTGATAGTGCCCGGTAAGGCAGGAATCAGGCTAATCTTTATAACGCCGGAGCGGGGGATGTTAAGATACTCCTACCACTTGACAGAACCGTGTACAAACAACGAAGCGAGAATACGAAGCCCTCATAACGGGACTCGGAATTAGCTATTCAAATGGGGATAACAGACATCAACATCTACGGGGATTCACAGTTAATCATTCAATAGATCGCCGGACAATACAGAATTTTAAAGCCAAGACTCGAGCAATACTTCCAGTACGCCATACAGTTGTTAGAACAGATTCCAAATGTAACGATCTACAAAATTCCCAGAAAAGAAAATGCTTTAGCAGATGCTTTAGCCCGTCTCGCAAAAGAATTCGCACGTTTGCAAGATGAATCGGTGGAAGTGTCGGTTCACGGACGTCGGGTTCTATCACGGCTCGACATAGACACAATACACAAATCGAAAAAGAAGTAGTTGCGAGCGGTGACGAGAAAACACGGAAGATTGGCGACGGCCATTAATCGGACTACACCGCAAACGGGAAAGCTACCGGACGATAGGTCGCTAGCCCATCGGATCAAGAAAAGAACTGCGTCTATGCATTAATAAACAACACATTATACGAAGGTCTTTTGATCAAATGTGGCTTAGGTGCCTAAGCGGGTCCGAGGCCCGTGAAATTGTTAAAGAGGTGCATTCGGGACTCGTGGCGCTCACCGGTCGGGTCCGAAGATGAAAATGAAAATTAAAAGACTAGGGTACTACTGGCCCTCGATGATGACCGACCGCATGAAAATCGCCAAGAGGCGTCACCAATGCCAAGTGCACGGAGTGGTTCTACACCAACCTCCAAATGTGCTTGCACCCGACAATTGCGTCGTGGCCATTTGAATGTTGGGGCACGGATATAGTGGGTCCCATAGAACCACCATCTTCAAAAGGACATCGCTTCATTCTTGCGGCTACGGATTACTTTTCCAAGTGGGCGAGCGGTTCCACTTAGAGAAGTGAAAGCACACCACGTGCTACGGTTTTCAAGAACCGAGTTGTCTACCGTTTCGGAGTGCCGCGCGAGATCATCTCGGATAATGGGTCGGCATTCGAAGCACACAAATCAACAATTTTGTCGGGAGACGCGGAATCGACTAGCGATACTCGACAATTTACTACCACTAGAGCAAACGGTCTCGTCGAGGCTTTTAATAAAACTCTCGTTCAAATCTTAAAGAAAACCTTGGACGATAATAAGAGAAATTGGCACGAGAAATTGTTAGAAGCCTTATGGGCCTACCGGACAACCTTCGAACTCCTACTCGAAGCTACACCTTACGCTCCGGTGTATGGGTCCGAGGCGATGTTACCTTTAGAGGTTCGGCTTCCTTCACTCGGAATTGCGGTTGCAAACAAGATCACGACGAAGAAAACGCCGGATTACGACTCGAAGAATTAGAAAGCTTGGAAGGGAAAAGACTTGCGGCGCAACGGAATTTAGAACTATACCGAGCTAAGATGGTTCAAGCCCATGACAAATTGGTCCGCCCAAGAACCTTTAAAGTTGGTGACTTAGTTCTCGTTCTCAGAGACCTATTCTTGCACACCGCAAGATAGGAGGAAAATTTGAACCCACTTGGGAAGCACCATTTGTGGTTGAAGCGAGTATACTCGGGAGGTTCCTACCGGCTAGTGAATTGCCGGGGAGAACGACATATGCTTCCGATCAACGGACGATACTTGAAAAAGTATTACGCTACCTGATGTTTCGAAGGAATGAATTCTTCATCCCTAAGAAACACGGGCGAAGTAATTACTTATGATTGGGTCCGAACCCAAAAATAATAAAATGTGCTAAAATAAATAAAGTCATGATAATACGTTTTCCTTGTTTTCTTTTTCAAATCAAAATCTATTCCCTGATCTTATCCTACTTCATTCCTGTTAAATTTGAAAATAAAAAATATATATATATAAAAAATATATCTTTAATAAACATTTTCTTAATGTTCTTGTTCTTAGTACGACCCACGATCCTTTTCCTTGTCTTTTCGCAGGGAAATGTCGAACGGGCGGTTGGTCCCGAACTTTAAGAATGGCGTAAGCCTTGCACTCGATGAAAAGAGGGTGAAAGATGGAGCGATAATCGAGATTGACTCGGATTTCGCACCGGCGGTCCTACGATACGAGGAAAGTGGCTCGGGTCCCGGTTGACCGAGAAGAACTGCCGGGCGGACGAGTGATGAGAGTGGGTGGCCCAAGCCACCAATCCAACAACAAGAAAAGAAAAGCAAACACCGAAGAAGATAAGAAAATGAAGTCCGTAGTCGCTACGGCGGAGGGCGAGCTTGTCGGCGCCGCGCCCACGAGAGATTCAAGAAGTGCGGAGAGCTACTCTCACGACCACGCAACGAAGAAATAAGAATCACCGTATCCGTAAGATGTTAACAAAACTAGCCGCGGACCGAGCACGACGAGACAATTGCTAATGCCAAGCACACACATTTCAAGGACACCGGTTCACCGGGAACCCGAAGAAAGGAGGCCGGCTCCTAGGATAACGAAAGAACCGAGGAAATCCCGGAAGATCGAAGAAAGAAGGCTACCACGCCACCGGATAGAACCGCCAATAATGCATGACCTTGTTGCGAAGCAACCCCGGGGATGTCCCTACGGGCATCATCCACGAGGAGCCGAGGTATGCGGGGGAACGTGAAGGGATTGAACCATATATCCCACAATATGTCACAAGGCCTCGCCATCCGCAGATCATTCCGGAATACGAGTCGGAGAGGATGCGGAATGTTGAAAAGAAAACTTTTGAATACTTCGAGAGAATTAAAGGAAGAAGGATCAACATACTAGAGGGCCTCGAGCTACATACCGACGTATTCTCGGAGTATGAACAACGAGCAAATCGTGGATTGTATTCGGGATGCGAAAAGAATGGGCCGAGCGAGCCGCCGAGGGAAAACACATACTCGGAACCCCGGAGATGGATGCCGGGGAAAGGAAGAATCACAATACAATGCGGATGCTTGCTACAACTTTGTCGAAGACGAAAGGGAAACCCACCGGGGATACTCCGTCATGGGCAAGTAGATCCGATGCCATTAGTCATCGGGAGAATTGTAAAAAGATTGATAACATGGAGGGTACGCCGGCAGATTGCATACCCAGTATCTGCATTATCAACATCTACAAACGGGGTGATCGCATACCCCCACATATAGATCACCACGACTTCGTCAGACCTTTCTGCACAGTCTCTTGCTTGAACGAGTGTGACATCATGTTCGGATCTTACCTCCGGATAGCAGGCCCGGGTGAGTTCCGAGGGCCAGTAAAGATACCTTTACCGGTGGGTGCCGTCATGATACT
>JAKZJZ010002412.1:0-16976 GCA_022702705.1 Papilionanthe hookeriana x Papilionanthe teres
ATCCTTGACCTAATGACAAACTCATTGCCCAATAGATTGACATTTAACCAAAAAGTCAATTTTACTCAAAATAGTAAATTTTGACTTAGTGACCAACCCATTGACCCAATAGGTCAACTATTCATCAAAAAGTCATCTATGGTCAAAATGGTCAATTTTTTACCCAATGACCAACCCATTGACCCAATAAATCAACTTTTAACCAAAAAGTCATCTTCGATCAAAATAGTCAATTCTTGACCCAATTACTATCTCATTGACCAAATAGGTCAACTTTTGACCAAAAAGTCAACTTTAGTCAAAATAGTCAATTTCTGACCCAAAGACCACTCCGTTGACCCAACGGGTTAACTTTTGACTAAAAATTCAATTTCGATCAAAATAGTCAATTTTGGACGTGATGACCAAGATAGTCAATTTTTGAATTAATGACCAATTATTGACCCAATTAAGTCAATCTCTGACCAAAAAGTCAACATTAGTCAAAATGATCAATCATTGACCCAATGACAAACCCATTGACCCCATAGTTCAACTTTTTACCAAAAAGTCAATTTTGGTCAAAATAGTTAAATTTTGACCTAATGACCATGCAGTGACCCAATTGGTCAACTTTTGACCAAAAAGTCAACTTTGGTCAAAATAGTCAAATTTTGATTTAATGACCACCCATTAACCCAATAGGTCAACTTTTGACCAAAAAGTCAACTTTGGTCAAAATGGTCAATTTCTGACCCAATGACCACCCCGTTGACCCAATGGGTTAACTTTTAACCAAAAATTCAATTTTGGTCAAAATAATTAATTTTTGACCTAATGGCTAATTATTAACCCAAAAGTCAATCTCTGACCAAAAAGTCAACTTTAGCTAAAATTGTCAATCTTTGACCCAATGACAAACCCATTGACCCAATAGGTCAACCTTTGACAAAAAAAGACAATTTTAGTCAAAATAATGAATTTTTGACACCATGACCACCCATCGATCTAATAGTCAACTTTCGACCAAAAAGTTAACTTTGGTTAAAATGATTAATTTTTGAGCAATGACCAACCCTCGACCCAATAGATCAACTTTTGGCCAAAAAGTCATCTTCGGTCAAAATCGTCAAATCTTGGCCCAAATACCAACTCATCGACAAAATTAGTTAACTTTTGATCAAAAAGTCAACTTTGGTTGAAATAGTCAATTTCAGACCCAATGACCACCTAGTTGACTCAATGGGTTAACGTTTGACCAAAAATTCAATTTTGGTCAAGATAGGTCAACTTTTGACCAAAAAGTCATCTTTGGTCAAAATGGTCAATTTCTAACCCTATGACCGCCCCGTTCACCCAATGGGTTAACTTTTGACCAAGAAAGCAATTTTGATCAAAATTGTCAATTTTTGACCTAGTGACTAATTATTGACTTAATAAGTCAATCTTCGACCAAATAAGTCAACTTCGTCAAAATGGTCAATCCTTAACCCAATCGACAAACCTATCAATCTAATAGTCAACTTTCGACTAAAAAGCCAATTTCTATCAAAATATTCAAATTCGACTTAATGACCACCAATCGATCTAATAGTCAACTTCGACCAAAAAGTCAATTTTGGTCAAAATATTTAAATTTCGACATAATGACCAATTGTCAATCTAATAAGCCAATCACTCGACCAAAAAATCAACTTTAATCAAAATGGTCAATCCTTGACCCAATAACCAACCCATTGACCAAATAGGTCAACTTTTAACTAAAAAGTCAACAATGGTCAAAATGATCAATCCTAGACCCAATAACAAACTCATTGACAAAATAGATCAATTTTTTACCAAAATATCAAATTTGGTCAAAATAGTTAATTTTTGACCTAATGACCACCCCTTTACCCAATAGTCAACTTTCGACCAAAACGTCAACTTTGCTAAAATAATCAATTTTTGCCTAATGACCACCAATCGACCTAATAAGTCAACTTTCGACTAAAAAGTCAACTTTGGTTAAAATTGTCAATTTTCGAGCCAATGACCAACTCATCGACCTAATAGATCAACTTTCGACCAAAAAGTCATCTTTGGTCGAAATGGTTAAATCTTGACCAAATTACCAACTCATTGACCAAATAGGTCAACTATTTACCTAAAAGTCAACTTTGGTCAAAATGGTTAACTTCTGACTCAATGGCCTCCCTCATGACCCAAAGGACTAACATTTGACCAAATGACCAATAATTGACCCAATAAGTTAATCTCAGACAAAAAAGTCAACTTTGGTCAAAATGATCAATCCTTGATCCAATGACAAACCCTTCGACCCAATAGCTCAACTTTGGTCCAAATGGTTAATTTCTAACCCAATGACCACTACGTCGACCGAATGGTTCAACTCGTTGATAAAAAGTTTAAATTTGGTCTAAAAAATTAAGACCTAATGACCATTTATCGATCCAATAAGTCAATCACCGACCAAAATGTACACTTTGTTCAAAATGGTCAATCTTCGACCTAACGACCAACCTATCGACCCAATAGTCTACTTTCGACAAAAAGGTCAAATTCGGCTAAAATGGTCAATCATCGACCCAATCGACCAACCCATCGACCCAATCAGTCAACGTTCGACCAAAAAGTCAACTTTGGTCAAAATAGTTAAACCTCGACCCAATTACCAACCCATCGACCCAATATGTCAACTTTCGACCAAAAAGTCAACTTTGGTCAAAATAATGAATTTTCGACCTAATGACCAACTATTAACCTAAGTAAGCCAATCTCTCGACCAAAAAGTCAACTATGGTTAAAATGTTTAATATATGACCCAATGACAAACCCATCGACCCAATCAGTTATGTTTCGACTAAAAGTCAACTTCGTCAAAAAAGATAATTTCCGACCCAATGACCAACCCATGGACCCAATATGTGAACTTTTGACCAAAAAGTAAACTTTGGTCAAAATGGTCAAATCTTGGCCCAATGACGAACACATTGACCAATAGGTCAACTTTTGACCAAAAAGTCAAATTTAGTCAAAATAGTCAAATTTTGACCTAATGACCACCCCATTGACCAAATAGGTCAACATTCGACTAAAAAGTCAACTTCAAAATGGTCAATTTTCGACCTAATGACCAACCCATCAATCTAACAGTCAACTTTCGACCAAAAAGTCAACTTTGGTTAAAATGGTCAATTTTCGACCCAATGACTAACCCTTCGACCTAATAGATCAACTTTGGACCAAAATGTCATCTTCGGTCAAAATGCTTAATTCGACCCAATGTACTAACTTTTGACCTAAAATGGTCAATTTCTCGACCCAATGATTAACTTTCGACCTAAAATTTAACTTTAGTCAAAAATGTATAATTTTTCACGTCAAGATCAAAATGTCAATTTTCAACTTAATAACCAATTATCAACCCAATAAGTCAATCTCTCAACAAAAAGTCAAACTTTGTTCAAAATGGTCAATCATCGTCCCAATGACAAACCCATCGATCCAATCAGTCAATCAGTTGACTCAAAATGTTAATTTTGCTCAAAATAGCTTAATTTTCGACCTAATAATCACCCATCGACCTAATTGATCAAATTTCTCGACCAAAGAGTCAACTTTGGTCAAAATAGCCAAATTTTCACCTAATGACTCGCACCCATCAACTCTCAAGTGGTCAATTTTCGACCAACAAGTCAACTTTGGTCAAAATGATCAATTTCTCAATCCAATGACCACCTCCGTTGATCTAATGGGTTAATTTTTAACCAAAAATTCAAGTTTTGGTTAAAATAGTCAATTTTTGACCTAATGACTAATTATTGACCCAATAAGTCAATCTCCAACCAAAATATCAATCATTAGTCAAAATTGTCAATCCATGACCCAATGACAAACCCATTGACCGAATAGGTCAACTTTTGACCAAAAAGTCAATTTTGGTCAAAATAAACAATTTTTGATCTAATGACCACCTATTGACCCAATAGGTCAACTTTTGACCAAAAAGTTAACTTTGGACAAAATTGTTAATTTTTCACCCAATGACCAACCCCTTGACCAAATAGATCAACTTTGGCCAAAAAGTCATCCTCGGTCAAAATGATCAATTTTTGGCCCAATTACCAACCCATTGATCAAATAGGTCAACTTTTGACCAAAAAGTCAACTTTGGTCAAAATGGTCAATTTTTGACCCAATGACCACCCCGTTCACCCAAAGGGTTAACTTTCGACCAAAAATTTAATTTTGGTCAAAATAAAGTGAACTTTTCGTCCAAAAAGTCATCTTCGATCAAAATGGTCAATTTCGACGCAATGACAACCCCGTCGACCAAATCGGGTTAACTTTTCGACATAAAAATCCAATTTTGATCAAAATTGTCAATTTTCGCTTAATCGACCAATTATTGACCCAATAAGTCAATCTCTCGACTAAAAAGTCAACTTTGGTCAAAATGGTCAATCCTCAACCCAATGACAAACCTATCGACCTAATAGTCAACTTTCACCAAAAAGTCAACTTTGGTCAAAATATTTAATTTTGACATAATGACCACTAATTGACCCAATAGGTCAACTTTTGACCAAAAAGTCAATTTTGGTCAAAATATTCAATTTTTGACCTAATGACCAATTGTTGACCCAATAAGCCAATCACTGACCAAAAAGTCAACTTTAATCAAAATGGTCAATCCTTGACCCAATGACCAACCCATGACCCAATCGGTCAACTTTCGACCAAAAAGTCAACATTGGTCAAAATGATTAACTTTCGACCTAATGACCAACTCATCGACCAAATTGCAGTCAATTTTTGTCCAAATAAGTCAATTTGGTCAAAATATCGAATTTTACCTAATGACCACCCATCGATCCAAAAGGTCAACTTTCGATCCAAAAAGTCAACTTTGCTCAAAATAGTCAATTTTCGACCAAATGAGCAACCCATCGATCTAATAGGTCAACTTTCGACCAAAAAGTCAACTTCGGTCAAAATGGTCAATTCTCGACCTAATGACCAACACATCGACTCATTTAAGTTAACTTATCGAACAAAAAGTCAATTTTGGTCAAAATAATCGATTTTCGACCTAATGACCAATTATCGATCCAATAAGTCAACTTTCGGTCAAAATCGTAAATCCTCGACCTAATGACAAACTCATCGCCTAATAGATCGACTTTTAAACAAAAAGTCAATTTTACTCAAAATAGTAAATTTTCGACTTAACGACCAACCCATCGAACCAATAGCTCAACTTTCGATCAAAAAGTCAACTTTGGTCAAAGTGGTCAATTTCGACTCAAATGAGCACCCCGTTGACCCAATGGATCAACTTTCGACCAAATATTTAATTTCGGCAAAATAGTCGGCTAACCTAATGACTAAAATAATCAATTTTTGAATTAATGACCAATTATTGACCCAATAAGTCAATATTTGACCAAAACGTCAACTTTGGTCAAAATGGTCAATCCTTGACCTAATGACAAACCCATTGACCCAATAGGTCAACTTTCGACCAAAAAGTCAATTTTGGTCAAAAAAGTCAATTTTCGAACTAATGAGCACCCATTAACCCAATAGGTCAGCTTTTGACCAAAAAGTCAACTTTGGTAAAAAATGGTCAATTCTTGACCCAATTACCAACTCATCGCCAAATAGTCAAATTTCGACCAAAAGTCAACTTTGGTCAAAATGGTGAATTCTGACCCAATGAACACCCCGTTGACTCAATGTGTTAACTTTTTACCAAAAATTCAATTTTGGTCAAAAAGTTCAATTTTTGACCTAATGACTAATTATTGACCTAATAAGTCAATCTCTAACCAAAAAGTCATCTTTGGTCAAATGGTCAATCTCGACCCAATGACAAACCCATCGATCCAATAAGTCAACTTTCGACCAAAAAATCAATTTTCGTCAAAATAACCAATTTTCGATCTAATGACCACCCATCGACCAAATAAGTCAACTTTTGACCAAAAGGTCAACTTTGGTCAAAATGGTCAATTTTTCGACCCTATGACCAACCCATCGACCTAATAAGTCAACTTTTCGACCAAAAAGTCATCTTCGGTCAAAATGGTCAATTTCGACCCAATTACCAACTCATCGACCAACAGGTCAACTTTCGACCAAAATGTCAACTTTGGACAAAATGGTCAATTTTCGACACAATGACCACTCCGTTGACCCAATGGGTTAATTGTTGACCAAAAATTCAATTTTGGTCAAAATAGTCAATTTTTGACGTGATGGCTAAAATAGTCAATTTTTGAATTAATGACCAATTATTGACCCAATAAGTCAATCTCTGACCAAAAAGTCAACTTTGGTCAAAATGGTCAATCCTTGACCCAATGACGAACCCATCGACCCAATAGAAAACTTTCGACCAAATAAGTCAATTTTGGTCAAAATAATCAATTTTTGACTTAATGACCAATTATCGACACAATTACAAACACATCGACCCAATAGTCAACTTTCGACCAAAAGTCAATTTCGTCAAAATAGTTAATTTTCGACCTAATAACCACCAATTGACCCAATTGGTCAACTTTCGACCAAAAGTCAACTTTGGTCAAAATAGTCAAATTTTGACCTAATGACCACCCATTGACCCAAGAGGTCAACTTTTGACCAAAAAGTCAACTTTGGTCAAAATGGTCAATTTCTGACCCAATGACCACCCCGTTGATCCAATGGGTCAACTTTTAACCAAAAATTCATTTTTTGTCAAAATAATCAATTTTTGACCTAATGACCAATTATTGACCCAATAAGTCAATCTCCGACCAAAAAGTCAAACTTTAGTCAAAATGGTTAATTTTTGACCCAATGACAAACCCATTTACCCAATAGTCAACTTTTGACCAAAAAGTCAATTTTGGTCAAAATAGTCAATTTTTGACCTAATGACTACCCATTGACCCAATAGGTCAACTTTTGACCAAAAAGTCAACTTTAGTCAAAATGGTTAATTTTTTACCCAATGACCAACCCCTTGATTCAATAGATCAACTTTTGGCCAAAAAAGTCATCTTCGGTCAAAATTGTCAATTCTTGGCCCAATTAGCAACTCATTGACCAAATAGGTCAACTTTTGACCAAAAAGTCAACTTTGGTCAAAATGGTCAATTTTCGACCCAATGACCACCCCGTTCACCCAATGGTTCAACTTTTGACCAAAAATTCAAATTTGGTCAAAATAGTCAATTTTTGACCTAATGACCATTTATCAACCGAAGTCAATCATCGACTAAAAGTCAACTTCGTCAAAATGGTCAATCTTTCGACCCAATGACCAACCCATCGATCCAATAGGTCTAACTTTTGACCAAAAAGTCAATATTTGGTCAAAATGGTCAATCTTTAACCTAATGACCAACCCATCGACCCAATAAGTCAACGTTCGACCAAAAAGTCAACTTGTGATCAAAATGGTCAATCCTTAACCCAATGACCAACCCATTGACCTAATAGATTAACTTTCGACTGAAATGTCAATTTTAGTTAAAATAATCAATTTTTGACCTAATGACCAACAATTGACCCAATTGCTAAACTATGACCAAAAAATCAACTTTGGTCAAAATGGTCAAACTTCGACCTAATGACCAACCCAATCGATCCAATTGGTCAACTTTTGACCAAAAGTCAACATTGGTCAAAATGGATCAATTTTCGACCCAATGACCAACTCATCGACTCTAATCAGTCAACTTTCGACCAAAAATTCAACTTTGGTCAAAATGGTTAAATCTTCGACCCAATGACTGAACCCATCGACCTAATACGTCTACTTTCGACCAAAAAGTCAATTTTAGTCAAAATAGTCAAATTTCGACCTAATGACCACCCATTGACCCAATAGGTCAACTTTTGACCAAAAAGTCAACTTTGGTCAAAATAGGTCAATTTTCGACCTAATGACCAACCCATCGACCCAATAGGTCAACTTTTACCAAAAAGTCAACTTTGGTCAAAATGGTCAATTTTTGACCCAATGACCAACCATTTGACCCAATAGATCAACTTTTGACCTAAAAGTCATCTTCGGTCAAAATGGTCAATTCTTGACCCAATTACCAACTCATTGACCAAATAAGTCAACATTTGACATAAAAGTCAACTTTGGTCAAAATGGTCAATTTCTGACCCAATGACAACTTCGTTGACCCAATGGGTTAACTTTTGACCAAAAATTCAATTTTGGTCAAAATAGTCAATTTTTGACCTGATGACCAAAATCGTCAATTTTTGAATTAATGACCAATTATTGACCCAATAAGTCAATCACTGACCAAAAAGTCAACTTTGTTCAAAAGGGTCAATCCTTGACCCAATGACAAACCCATTGACCCAATAGGTCAACTTTTGACCAAAAAGTCAATTTTGGTCAAAATTGTTAATTTTTGACCTAATAATCACCCATTGACCCAATTGGTCAACTTTTGACCAAAAAGTCAACTTTGGTCAAAATAGTCAAATTTTGACCTAATGACCACCCATTGACCCAATAGGTCAACTTTGGTCAAAATGGTCAATTTATGACCCAATGACCACCCCGTTAACCCAATGGGTTAACTTTTAAACAAAAATAGTCAATTATTCGACCTAATGACCAATTATTGACCCATAAAGTCAAACTTTAGTCAAAATTGTCAATCCATGACCCAATGACAAACCCATTGACCAAATAGGTCAACTTTTGACCAATAAGTATAATTTTGGTCAAAATAATCAATTTTCGACCATAATGACCACCCATTGACCCAATAAGTCCACTTTCAACCAAAAAGTCAACTTTGGTCAAAATTGTTAATTTTCGATCCAATGACCAACCCCTTAACCCAATAGTCAACTTTCGACCAAAAAGTCAACTTTGATCCAAATGGTTAATTCTTGACCCAATTACCAACCCATCGACCAAATATGTCAACTTTTGACCAAAAAGTCAACTTTGGTCAAAATGGTCAATTTCTGACCCAATGACCACCCCGTTGACCTAATGGGTTAACTTTTGACCAAAAATTTAATTTTGGTCAAAATAGGTCAACTTTTGTCCAAAAAGTCATCTTTGAGCAAAATGGTCAATTTCTGACCCAATGACCACCTCGTTGACCAAATTGGTTAACTTTTGACCAAAAATCCAATTTTGATCAAAATTGTCAATTTTTGACCTAATGACCAATCTGTTGACCCAATAAGTAAATATCTCGACCAAAAAGTCAACTTTGGTCAAAATGGTCAATCCTTGATCCAATGACAAGCATAATGACCCAATATGTTAACTTTTGACCAAAAAGTTAATTTTGGTCAAAATATTCAATTTTCGACCTAATGACCAATTGTTGACCCAATAAGCCAATCACTGACCAAAAAGTCAACTTTGGTCAAAATGGTCAATCTCGACCCAATGACCAACCCATCGATCCAATAGGTCAACTTTTGCCCAAAAAGTCAATTTTGGTCAAAATAGTTAATTTTCGACCTAAAAACCACCCATCGACCCAATTAGTAAACTTTCGACCCAAAAAGTCAAATTTTCGACCTAATGACAACTCATTAACCTAAGAGGTCAACATTCGACTAATAAGTCGACTTTGGTCAAAATGGTCAATTTCGATCTAATGCCACCTCGTCGACCTACATGAGTTAATTTTTAAACAAAAATTTAATTTTGGTCAAGATAGTCAATTTTGACCTAATGACCAATTATTGACCCAAGAAGTCAGTCTCCGACCAAAAAGTAAACCTTTAGTCAAAATGGTTAATTTTTGACCCAATGACATGCCCATTTACCTAACAGGTCAACTTTTGACCAAAATGTCAATTTTGGTCAAAATAGTTAATTTTCGACCTAATCGACTACCCATCAATCTAACAGTCAACTTTCGACCAAAAAGTCAACTTTAGTCAATATGGTTAATTTTTTACCCAATGACCAACCCCTTGACCCAATAGATTAACTTTTGGCCAAAACGTCATCTTCGGTCAAAATGGTCAATTCTTCGCCCAATTACCAACTCATTCATTAAATAGGTCAACTTTTGACCCAAAAGTCAACTTTGGTCAAAATTGTCAATTTTTGAACCAATGACCACCTCGTTGTCCCAATGGGTTAACTTTTGACCAAAAATTCAATTTTGGTCAAAATAGGTCAACATTTGACTGCAAAGTCATCTTTGGTCAAAATGGTCAATTTCTCACCTAATGATCACCCCGTCGACCAAATGTGTTAACTTTCGACCTAAAATCCAATTTCGGTCAACATTGTCAATTTTGATCTAATGACCAATTATTGACCTAATAAGTCATTCTCTCGACCAAACAAGTCACTTTCGGTCAAAATGGTCAATCTTCGACGCCAATGACAAACTTATTGACCCAATAGGTCAACTTTTGACCAAAAAGTCAATTTCATTCAAAATATTCAATTTTGACTTAATGATCACCAATTGACCAAATGGGTCAACTTTTGACCAAAAAGTCAATTTTGGTCAAAATATTCATTTTTTGACCTAATGACCAATCCTTGACCCAATTACTTACCCATCAATCCAATATGTTAACTTTCGACCAAAAAGTCAACATTGGTCAAAATAATCAATCTTCGACCTAATGACCAACTCATCGACCAATAGTCAATATTCGACCAAAAAGTCAACTTTGGTCAAAATAGTTAATTTTCGACCTAATGACCACCCATTGACCCAATAGGTCAACTTCTGAATAAAAAGTAAACAATGGTCAAAATTATCAATTTTTGACCTAATGACCACCAATTGACCCAATAAGTCAACTTTTGACCAAAAAATTAACTTTGGTCAAAATTGTCAATTTTTGAGCCAATGACAAACACATTGACCCAATAGGTCAACTTTTGACCAAAAAGTCATCTTTGGTCAAAATGGTCAAATCTAGACCAAATTACCAACTCATTGACCAAATAGGTCAACTTTTCACAAAAAAGTCAACTTTAGTCAAAATGGTCAATTTCTGACCCAACAACCACCCCGTTGACCCAATGGTCTAACATTTGAGCAAAAATTCATTTTTGGTCAAAATAGTCAATTTTTGACCTAATGACCAATTATTGACCCAATAAGTTAATCTCTGACAAAAATGTCAACTTTAGTCAAAATGGCCAATCCTCAACCCAATGACAAACCCATTGACCCAATATGTCAACTTTTGACCAAAATGTCAATTTTTGTCAAAATAGTCAATTTTTGACCTAATGACCACCCATTGACCCAATAGGTTAACTTTTGACCAAAAAGTCAACTTTGGTCAAAATGATCAATTTTTTACCCAATGACCAACTCATTGCCCGAGTAGATCAAATTTTGACCAAAAAGTCATCTTCGGTCAAAATTGTCATTTCTTAACCCAATCACAAACTTATTGACAAAATAGGTCAACTTTGACTCAAAAATCAACTTCGTCCAAATGGTTAATTTCTCGACCTAATGACTACCTCGTCAATCTAATGGTTCAACTTTCGACCAAAAATTAATTTTGGTCAAAAAAATTAATTTTCGATCTAAATGACAAATTATCAACCTAATAAGTCAATCATCGACCAAAAAGTCAACTTTGGTCAAAATGATCAACTTTCGATCTAATGACCAACCCATCGACCTAACAGTCAACTTTTGACCAAAAAGTCAACTTTAGTTAAAATGGGCAATCTTCGACCCAATAACCAACCCATCGACCTAATAGTCAACTTTCGACCAAAAAGTCAATTTTGGTCAAAACAATCAATTTTCGACATAATGACCAATTATTGACTCAAGTAAGTCAATCTCTCGACCAAAAAGTCAACTTTGGTCAAAATGGACAATTTCTCGACCCAATGACTAACCCATTAACCCAATAGTTAACTTTCGACCAAAAATGTCAACTTTGCCAAAATGGTCAATCCTAACCTAATGACCATCCCATTGACCCAATAGTTAACTTTCGACCAAAAAGTCAATTTTGTCAAAATAATCAATTTTTGACCTAATGACCACCCATCGACCAAATAGTTAACATTCGACCAAAAGTCAATTTGGTCAAAATGGTCAATTTTTGATCTAATGACCAACCCATCGACCCAATAAGTCAACTTTCGACCAAAAAGTCAACTTAGGTCAAAATGGTCAATTCTGACCCAATGACCACCGCATCGACCCAATAAGTCAACTTTCGACAAAAAGTCAATTTTAGTCAAAATAGTTAATTTTTGACCTAATGACCAATTATCGACCTAATAAGTCAATCTTCGACCAAAGAGTCAACTTTGGTCATAATCAGTCAATCCTTCACCCAATGACAAACCCATCGAATCTAATAAGTCAACTTCGACCAAAATGTCAACTTTGGTCAAAATGGTCAATCCTCGACCCAATGACCAACTCACTACTCTAATAGATCAATTTCGACTAAAAGTTAATTTTAGTCAAAATTGTTTATTTTGACCTAATGACCAACCCATCGATCCAAATAGTCAACTTTCGACCAAAAAGTCAACTTCGTCAAAATGAGTCAACATTCGACCTAATGACCCACCCATCGACCTAATAGATCAACTTTCGACCAAAAAGTCATCTTCAGTCAAAATGGTCAATTCTCGACCCAATTACAAACTCATCGACCAAATCAGTCAACTTTCGACCAAAAAGTCTACTTTGGTCAAAATAATCAAATTTCGACCTAATGAGCTAACCTATCAATCCAATAAGTCAAGTTTCGACCAAAAAGTCAACTTTAGTCAAAATGGTTAATTTTTACCTAATGACCAACCTATCGACCCAATATTACAACTTTTGGCCAAAAAGTCATACTTGGTCAAAATTGTCAATTCTCGACCCAATTACCAACTCATCGACCAAACAGTCAACTTTCGACCAAAAAGTAAACCTTGGTCAAAATGGTCAATTTCTGACCCAATGACCACTTCGTTGACCCAATGGGTTAACTATTTGACCAAAAATTCAATTTTAATCAAAGTAGGTCAACTTCTGACCAATCATCTTTGGTCAAAATGGTCAATTTCTGACCCAATGACCATCTCGTTAACCCGATGGGTTAACTTTTGACCAAAAATTCAATTATGGTCAAAATTGTCAATTTTTGACCTAGTGACCAATTATTGACCTAATAAGTCAATCTCTCGACCAAAAAGTCAACTTTCGTCAAAATGAGTTGGTCAAAACATCGACTCAATCAGATCAAGTTTCACCAAAAAGTCATCTTTCAATTAAAATGGTCAATTCTCGACCCAATTTCAAACTCATCGACCAAATCGTCAACTTTCGACAAAAATCTACTTTGGTCAAAATAGTCAATTTCGATCTAATGAGCAACCCATCGATCTCAATAGGTCAAGTTTTCACCAAAAAGTTAACTTTAGTCAAAATGGTTAATTTTTTACCAATGACCAACCCATCGACCCAATATTACAACTTTCGACCAAAAAGTCACACTTGATCAAAATTGATCAATTTCGACCCAATTACCAACTCATCGACCAAATATATCAACTTTCGACCAAAAAGTAAACCTTCGGTCAAAATGGTCAATTTCTCGATCTAATGACCAACTTCATCGATCTCAATGTGTCAACTATTTGACCAAAATTCAATTTCGTCAAAGTAGTCAACTTCGATCAATCATCTTTGGTCTAAATGGTCAATTTCTGACCTAATGACTATCCCTTAACCCGATAGGTTAACTTTGACCAAAAATTCAATTATGGTCAAAATTGTCAATTTTTGATCTAATGACTAATCCATCGACCTAATAAGTCAATCTTCGACCAAAAAGTCAACTTCGTCAAAATGGTCAATCCTCGATCCAATGACAAACCCATCGACCCAATAGTCAACTTTCGACCAAAAAGTCAATTTTGGTCAAAATATTCAATTTTTGACATCTATCACCAATTGTCGACCTAATAAGCTGAATCATCGACCAAAACATCAACTTTGGTCAAAATGGTCAATCCTCGACCTAATGACCAACCCATCAATCCAATGAGTCAACTTTCGACCAAAAAGTCAACATCGGTCAAAATGATCAATCCTCGACCCAATGACCAACTCATCGACCAAATAGGTTAACTTTCGACCAAAAAGTCATCTTGGTCAAAATGAGTTAATTTCGACCTATTTACCACCCATCAACCAACAGTCAACTTTCGACCAAAAAGTCAACTTTAGTCAAAATAATTAATTTTCGACCTAATGACCACCTATTAACCCAATGAGTCAACTTTCGGCCAAAAAGTCAACTTCGGTCAAAATGGTCAATTTCGACTCAATTACCAACTCATCGACTAAATAGGTCAACTTTCGACCAAAAAGTTAACTTTGGTTAAATGGTTAATTTCTGACCCAATGACCACCCGATCAATCTAATCGATAACTTTCGACCAAAAATTCAATTTTGGTCAAAATAGTCAACTTCGAACAAAAAGTCATCTTTGGTCCAAATCGTTAATTTTCGACCTAATGACTAACCCGTCAATCTATCAGTTAACTTTTGACCAAAAATTCAATTTTGGTTAAAATTGTAATTTTTTGACCTAGCGACCAATTATTGACCCAATGAGTCAATCTCTGACCAAAAAGTCAACTTTGGTCAAAGTGGTCAATCTGTGACCCAATGATAAACCTATTGACCAAATAGGTCAACTTTTGAGCTAAAAGTCAATTTCGGTCAAAATATTCATTTTCGATTTATTGACTCACTCATTGATCTGATATGTCAACTTTCAACCAAAAGTTAATTTCGTCAAAATATTTAATTTTCGACCTAATGACCAATCGTCAATCTAATAAGCCAATCACCGACCAAAAAATCAACTTTGGTCAAAATGGTCAATCTCTGACCAAATGATCATCCTATTAACCCAATAGGTCAACTTTAGATCAAAAAGTCAATTTTAGTCAAAATGATCAATCCTCAACCTAATGACCAACTCATCGACTAAATCAGTCAACTTTTAACCAAAAAGTCAATTTCGGTCAAAATTGTTAATTTTCGACCTAATGACCACCCATCAATCTAATAGTCAACTTTCGACCAAAAAGTCAACTTTCGTTAAAATAGTCAATTTTCGACCTAATGACCAACTATCAATCTAATAGTCAACTTTTGACCAAAAAGTCAACTTTGGTCAAAATGGTCAATTTTTGAGCCAATGACCAAAACATTGACCGAATAGGTCAACTTTTAACCAAAAAGTCATCTTTTGTCAAAATGGTCAAATCTTGGCCAAATTACCAACTCGTTGATCAAATAGGTCAACTTTTCACCTAAAAGTCAACTTCGTCAAAATGGTTAAATTCTGACCCAATGACCACCCCGTAGACCCAATGGACTAACATTTGACCAAAAATTCAATTTTGGTCAAAATAGTCAATTTTTGACCAAATGACCAATTATTGACCCAATAAGTTAATCTCTGACCAAAAAGTCAACTTTAGTCAAAATGGTCAATCCTTGACCTAATGACAAACCCATTGACCCAATAGTCAACTTTCGACCAAAAAGTCAATTTTCGTCAAAATAACTAATTTTCGACTTAATGACCACCCATCGACACTAATAGTCAACTTTCGACCAAAAAGTCAACTTTCGTCAAAATGGTCAATTTTCGACCTAATTACCAACCCATTCACCCAATAAATCAACTTTCGACCAAAAAGTTATCTTCGGTCAAGATGGTCGATTTCTTCATGCAATTACCAACTCATCGACCCACACAGTCAACTTTCGACCAAAAAGTCAACTTTGTGTAAAAAGATTGAAGCAATACGTAACTGAACGAAGTACATCAATTTTTTTTTTTTTTTTTTTTTTTTTGGGGTTACGTATTGCTAATGTTATAGTCCTATGATTGTGATTCTACGCTGTCTCCCATATCAGTTCATGACGTAACTCTACTTCCGTAGTCCGGACGTGATATTTTGCCCTCAGGTCAGGAGTTCGAATCCCCTTCTAGCTACTTGCCGATGGTGAAGGCGCTTCTCGAACAGTTAGGTACATGAATTTGGTCGGGGCTTTGTATAATGGCCTCCAGTTATAATTCTCTTATATATATATATATATATATATATATATATATATATATATCTATTTATTTATTTATATATAAATGACGTAGGAGGGCTTGGCTTATTTGGGAAATGGCAGTAAAAGTGGGGACCGCGTATATGTGTGGGGCCCACG
This sequence comes from Papilionanthe hookeriana x Papilionanthe teres, assembly GCA_022702705.1. Taxonomy (NCBI): domain Eukaryota; kingdom Viridiplantae; phylum Streptophyta; class Magnoliopsida; order Asparagales; family Orchidaceae; genus Papilionanthe; species Papilionanthe hookeriana x Papilionanthe teres. The sequence continues at coordinate 16,219 of JAKZJZ010002412.1, forward strand.
AAGTAGATGTGCCTGAGGATAAGGTAGCCAGGCTGGTGATGGATCACGATAGCGGCGTTTGATTCGGATGTGATGCGGAGAATAAAATCACGATTTATTGACTGGCGGACCTGCTGGAAGATACTTAACCGCTCCAAAATTGATTTGAATATTACTTCTGACCCGAATCGGATAGAAATAAATGGAAAGCATCCAAATAACTTAATTTGACCCAATTAGTTACAATATTGAGAAGATGGAGTTGTTTCCGAGCTGAGATGAATGCAAATAACTCAATTTTCGCAAGCTCTTTTCGATTTCGAGTCGGATCGAGCTTTATTCAATTTCAAGCCGAGCCACCAGCGGATTTCTAACCAACATCATTATAAATTTATCTTGTAAGTAAATATGAAATCAACATCTTTTAAGAAAAAAAAAAAAAATTTCAAAATGTGTGCATCAACTAGTTTAAATGGGCTAAATAAATGGTAGTATGATGGTCGGAATATTTTCTCTCGCACTTAAAGGTCTCACGCTAGAAGTTTACGGACCTCAAACAAATAAAAAACCACTTAAATGATAAAAATACTAAAAAAACTGTGCTAAATTTATGATATTTATTCTTTGCAATGAAGTTTATGGTTTATAAGCATACTAATTAGTTCAATCACTTAATAGCTAGTAGTTAGGTTGAAGACACCATTCGTTGACGAACATACGGTATTTATCGAGCGACAATAGCTCTCACACAATGTTGGTTGAACGATCATAATTGAGTT
>JAKZJZ010002413.1:0-15434 GCA_022702705.1 Papilionanthe hookeriana x Papilionanthe teres
AACATCGAGCGACTCCGAAGGGGTACGTGTCGCGCTGTGATTGGGCGCCGCCATCTGAGTCATCCGTCCCGGGCCCCGCGGTTCTCGCACTGTTTCCTGGTCCGACGCCATCTGAGCCGTTCGTCCGCGCGTGTATCGAATGGACGGCATCCGTTCATCGTCCCCGAGTGTTCTCGCCGAGAGCCGTCCACACTAAATCCACCAGATCTCGCTCGATTCTCGATGGATTTTTACGTTCTTATACTACATGGATTCGTCTTGAAGAGACGAACATATCTATACGGCTAACATGCATTGAAACTAAGGCATTTGAAATGGAGAATCTCCGAAGCTCGGGATGGAGAGTTAGCTCATACCTTAGCTCGGAGAAGTGTGGCTTCAATACGAGAGTTGTTGCACCTTCGATTGGGTCCAGTGAGCTCCGGATGAAGTCTCTCGGTGCGGGGAATTGTCTGGATATGATTTCGACCAAGCCCGATCACTAAAGCTTGGAGAGCTGGAGCAAGCTGGGTGGCACTGGAGATGGGGCTTTTGATGGTGGACACCTTCTCTTGGTACGAGTGAAGGTGTAGAGCCAATCAATTTGGGAATTGGCTCGCTTGTGGAGAAGTGTCCTGGTTTTGGGTGGAATTTCAACTACGAAATTGAGCTTACGGAGGAGAAATGGCGAGGGGATTTCATTTGGGATCAAGTGCTCTAAGGATGGAGAAGGGTACGGAACAATTTTGGCGAGTTTTGGCAAGGTTTGTGCTTCGCTCTTTCCATGGCCGAGAGGGTGGAGTTTAAATAGGAGAGGGTGGAGGGCCTCCGGGGGAGTTAGGGCTTGGGATCGAGCTTGCTACGGTGAGGAGAAGATCGGCCATGGTGACCATTAGGCATGGGGCGGCTCGGCAAGTGAGAATTTCAATGTTGGCTCACATGTGAGCTCTCGGCCATGGTGTTTTCCGGCGGCACTGGTGGCCGGCCGGCGAGCAATGGTCACCATCTTGGTCGGGTGGGTCGGGGCTGGGGTTTAGTGTAGGCGATTGGCAAATGCCATGTGTAAAGGCTTTGATTCAAAGTGGAATGGGGGCATGGCTAAATTTGGACCTAAATGGGTCAACCCACCCATTTGGGCTAGGTGCACCACCCGAGGCCTGGTTTTGGCTGAGGAAAAAGTGATTTGGCTCGGCATAATCGGTAGGGTCGAAGTCACCATCCAAGCACGATTAGGCTTAAGCATGGTTTAGTGGAATCATGGAAGTGGTTAATCACCTTTTGGAATTAAGGAAAGAGCCTCCTCCTTTTGCCCAAAATGGCATGGTGACATGTAAAGAGGCTCTCATGGCTTGCATATGGCTTGTGCATGGCTCCATTTGGCTTGGGAAAAGGTTTGGTCAATTTCATAAAAAAAGGATTTTAGGGATTTTGGATAATTTGGTGGAAATTTGGATGAAGCTTCATTTAGAATTATTTGATGGTTGGTTTAGGACTTAGGGATGATTTTAATTGAAAATATGATGAGGGGAAATGTCATATGGGCTTTGGAAGAATTTTTTGGGGTTTTGGATTTGGTGGAAGTGGGCTTTTAAAATGGTTTAAGGAATGGGCCCTTAAGTTTTGAAAATGAATTTATGGATGGGAATTTTGTAAAGAGGTTGGGCCAAATAATTGTTGGGTTTAGCTCATGGATGTGTCATGAGTGATTTGAAACAAATTGGGGGTGATTTGGATTTGAATTGGGTTGAATTTGGGTTCTTTTGGTGAATGGGCCAATATAGGTCCAAGTGGGCCGAGTTGGGCCAATGTTGAGCTAGGGTTGAAATTGATGTAAAATTAATGTTGAGAAATGTTTATGGGAGTGTTTCAAAGGAGTTTTGACTTTGGTTGGGTTTTGATTTTGGGGTTTGGGTTCATTTGGGTTAGGTTTGGGTTTAGGTCGAAAATAGGCCTTAAGGCGAAAAGTGAGATTGGATCCAAATGTCAATCAAATTGGACTTGGATTTGGTCTAAATTGGTATTGGGAATGTTGGATTGAAGTTTAGAATTGAATTGGACCAGAATTTGGGTCAATTGGATAGGTTTGGTTTAACATTGGGTTCACTTTGGGTTAAAATGGGTCGATTTGGGGGTTTTGACAAAAGTAGGGTAAATTGACAAAATTGGCCCATGGTGTAGTTGGACAAAATGAAATTGGGAATATTTAGGATTTTCTGGAATTTTCTGGGAATTTTTTGAATTTTTGGATTTTTAGGCGAAAGGGTATTTTGGGTATTTGGAGGGTATTGGGGGGTATTTTTGGAATCTTTGGTATTTTTGGGTATGGATGATCAATTTGAGTGATGTGGAGATGTTTGGGATTGATTTTGGAAAATTTTGGGTAATTTGGAAATTTTGCGAAAATTTGGGTAATTTGAGGGTTTTGGGTAGGTTTAGTAGGTGTAGGGTCTCGGGGGTCAAAAATTGAAAATTTGGAAAATTGAAGATTGGGTGAATTTAGGTGGAAAGAAATCATTTTGGTTGAGCCATGAAACCATTTCAAACCCATATGAGCCATGAAATGACTCATTTGAGGCGTTCATTATGTTGTTCCTAACTCTCTTGGCAAGAGCTTAGGGGTTAAGGACCATCCATGTGAATCACCTACATGAGTCGGGAGGTTAAGTTGGGTATGGGTGTGGTTTTAGGAAGTGTGTGGAAATGTAGTGTGTAAGTGTAGTGTAAGTCGGCCCACACTGGACCGGGCCGCCGGGGGTAGTCTAAGGCCGAAGAGTCCTATAGGAACTCATCCTTTAAACTTCCACATTTGATTTCAACCCTCTAGGTGATTAGGGGTCTATGGTCGAGTTTGTGGAGTTTGCGGGGAGTTTAGAAGTGGTTTGAATTTCTAAAAGGCGGGTCCCGATTCTAGTCCTCTAAGACGATCGAAAGGAAAAGCACTAAGGCTAGATCTCAAAATCTTAAAGAGAGAAGAGAAGACCTCATCCAAAAATGAGGTCAACAACTATAACATAATATCTTAAGTACTATTCTAAACTCGTGCTAGTTAGTTTTGCTTCTACTATGTTATACATGTTATGTGAGGAAACAACGACATTTCTTGGACCAATTTTTTTATGGCTGTCTTTTTTAACAAGGATAGTGGTATAAGTGGATATTTATAGATGCTTTATTTTGCTGCAATTGAATTTGGTGGTCTATAGAACAGAATTTTTGGCTGGGAGATCAGTTCATGAAAGAAATATGCGTGTTTAGTGTAATATGGCATAATAGAGAGGCGTAGATTCAAGAAGTAAAGGTTATTTGATTGTTATGGGTGTGAACTTGAAATAGGAAGCTATAGATTTGGGAAGAAAGTTTCATAAGTTTGCTAGAAGGTATTTGTTGTCTTTTTATATTAAAAGACATGGTAGGGAGGTGTAATCTGTAATAATATTAACGAGTTGTTGTAGTCATTGGATATCAGAACTACGTTTGCACCTAATACTTGTAAAAAAAAGAAGTCGAGTGTGAAGTGACTGTCTTGCATGTTTACAAGTAAATTTCAGCGATTTTGTTGCTTATCTCTGTTTGGTGTAGAGAAATGGAGGGAGTTTATTTAGGTTTCACAGGACTTGTGAGTGTTTTCTTTGGAATGTCCATAAATCTATTGTCTAGTTTTATTGATATCAAATAGCTTTCCCTTGTGGACATGGTTGAGACCTCATCGCTCATCACAGTTATAACAGACCTCTCTCTCTCTCTGTGTTATGATTTCAGCTCGAAATAATTTGTTTATGGGTAATGGTACCTAATTGTTGTGTGGAGAATACTCGTCAACTATGATTGGGATAGCGTGAAGATAATTTTTTGGTTTATTTGTTAGAAATTCTTTTCTAAAATTTTCAAATAGATTTTGATCGAATCAAAATTTATTAGGAATACACCACGATCTTTAATTCATGTTCATATTAATGAGAAAAAACTGAATCGATACAATAGCGGAAGCGTACCTGAATCCATTTGATCGATTGCAAGCAATGATCTTCCAATCTGCAGACTTACCGGAGTTTTCCTTAGTCTCTCTCATTGATGGGGAACAAGAGAATAATTTCTTTCTCTTTTCTCTGCAGACTGGGGACCATTACCCCCTTATTTAATGTAACCAAGGGTGGTTACAAAATTTGGTTAATTCGATTACGCCCTCATCGAGTGGAATTAGCCCCTTATGGTATCCACACTTATAATTTCATGACAAATGTGTCTAAAGTCATAAATTTTATACTTAATTAGACCACAATAATTTTGACTTATTAAATGATGACCCAACACATTTATTAATTACATTATAGTCCCATAATTGATCCAACAATCTCCCACTGGACTATATATGTATAAGATAAATGTGTCAACCTTAGTGCGCCCAAAATTTGTTGTCATCATTGTAAAGACACATTACAATCTCGTCCATTAATCATATCAATACAGGATCAAAGCAGTCTTCGTTGTATTTGTCACAACTAAACCCATCAATGGTCACATATATTAATATAATCAAATGACATAGATCAATCATGAATGTGTGAAATGAAAATTACATGTTAAGTGGTATGTTCATGTCAATTTTCAACTGGTCCTACTTTACTTAAGTGAGATCATACTTTAACTGTACAGAGTGTACTGAACTGAATAAAATGCCTCATTTGTGATCAGAAAATATTCAAATATGTTTTGTATACAAAATAAAACATAGAGCTAAAAAAAAACACAAGTTAACAAACTCCCACTGAATCTAAACTTCCTCATGCTTTATAACACCCATATGAGCAGTATGCTCATGAAAGACCCTGGGTATCAGATCCTTTGTAAGAGGGTCCGCAATCATGGAGTTTGTTCCAATATGATCTATGTGAATCTGGCCACTCTGTATTCTTTCCTTCACAACAAGAAATTTGATGTCAATCTACTGATTTTCCATCTCCCACATAAAGCTTTAGCTTCTTTAATTTTGAAGCAATGTTCGATATCTCAACGATGTACTCCCTTATACTTTTCTTGCCTTTGAAACTCATTGAAATCAGTTTCTTTAAAAGAATACCAGTTTCAGCCTTATCGCTTTTTGCAAAGCGTTTCTCTATTTCAGCAAGAAAACTTGCAGCATCAGTGATTTCACTAGACACCGCACCTCTAAAGGCCTCAGGTATGCCGCGCTTTATGATCATAAGACTCAAGCGATTAGAACGGTCCCACTTCTCATAGTTTCTCCTTTCCTCGGAGGAACTAGCATCCGTAAGAGGAGCGGGTTTATCCATTCTTAACACTAGATCTATATCTATGCAGCCAAGAACAATGTGAATGTTTTCTTTCCAATCCTTAAAGCTATCACCCTTAAGGATTGAAACTAAATTGAGATTAGCAGATACATTAACAACAACTGAAAAAACGAACAAAAGATTACATAAATAAAATGTTTTAAATTCAATTAATGGTAAATCCCATCTCAAGACACCTAATGCAACATTAATATCAAGTCTTTGGACAGTAATATTAACTGTTAATGGTAATCTTGTTGTAATGATCAAGCATTAACAATAACGTATATCAAATAATAAATCTATCTTTGGATCGATTTATTACTCATATATAATTCCTTATAATTATTACATGCTTATCATCACAAGTGTGTATGCAGTTCAGCCAAGTATTAAATTTTCCTTTGGGCCAATTAATATACGCATGAACTCACATACACACAACATCCAAAAATTTTGTAACGAACTATCTACACAAGAGAGTTTACTTTGGCAACATCATGTTTCAATAAGTTCATTAAAAATTGATGGACAATTTACAAAATACAATTTATTCGAATTTAATTAAAACTTTAATTTAATTTTATAAAATCTTATATTTATAAATAATGAGCTAATTTATAAGCCATAAAGCCCATGATTTACAAAACAAAATTATTGATTTTATAAAATTAATCAATCCCAAAATTGAGTTAATTAATTTACTTAAAGAAAAACTTTATAATTAATTTACTCATTAAATTAAATAACTCATTTTATTGTCCAAATTAAAATGAGTAATTTAATTAATTTAATTTATTTATTATTATTTTATAAAAGGAAATAAATTAAATAACTTATTTTATTTCCTAACTTATAAAACAAAATAAATCAAATAACTTATTTTATTTCCTAACATATAAAAGGAAATAAAAGGAAATAATTCAAATAACTTATTTTATTTCCTAACATAAAAGGAAATAAAAAAAGAAATAAATCAAATAACTTATTTTATTTCCTAACATAAAAGTAAATTAATTAAATAACTCATTTTAATTTCAAAATTAAAATGAGTAATTTATATATATATATATATATATATATATATATATATATATATATATATATATATATATATATATATATATATATATAATTTTTTTTTTTGTTCGTGAACGACGGCTTCGCCCGGCGCCGCTACCATCTGGCTCCATCTCCGACGCTCCTCCCTTCGGCGCCCCTTCCGGCGCCGTCCCTTTTCGCCGCAGCATTCCACTGCGCCGGATTCTGCAGCCTTCGGAGGCCGCGCCACCGCAGCCACCTACGTCGCAGTCGCGCTGCCGCATTTCCATCGCCGCAACCCCGCCGCCGCAGCCTTTTGCAGACTATTCTTACGCTGGTAAGGGCGAACGAAAAGGGATAAAAAAAAGAAGGAGAATGAGAAAAGACTCCGGTCACGACACCAAAATTTTCTATTCCTCAATTTTGTGTCGTCGCCGCAAAAACTTTATCGACAACTATTGCAGAGGGAAAAAAAAAGCGAAATCTAGAAAATTTGAACATGAACGGAAGGCTCTGATACAAATTGTTAGAAATTCTTTTCTAAAATTTTCAAATAGATTTTGATCGAATCAAAATTTATTAGGAATACGCACGATCTTTAATTCGTATTCATATTAATGAGAAAAGCCGAATCGATACAATAGCGGAAGCGTACTCGAATCCATTTGATCGATTGCAAGCAATGATCTTCCAATCTGTGACTTACCGGAGTTTTCTTAGCTCTCTCATTGATGGAGAACAAGAGAATAATTTCTTCTCTTTCTCTGCGGACCGGGACCATTACTCCTTATTTAATGTAACCGATGGTGATTACTAAAATTTAGTTAATTCGATTCTGCCCATCATCAATTGGAATTAGCGATTATGGTATCCACACTTATAATTTCATGACAAATGTGTCTAAAGTCATAAATTTTATACTTAATTAGACCACAATAATTTTGACTTATTAAATGATGACCCAACACATTTATTAATTACATTATAGTCTCATAATTGATCCAACATTATTATCATTGAGTTTATACTCGATTAGTTTGGTAAGCTCGATAGCTTGATCAAGAGAAGTGGTTTGATGGAGGCAGACGTCTTTCCAGGTGTTCATTTCAATCTTGATTTGGACTTGGCAGGAATAATTTGTCAATGCTGATAATTTAATTGGAGAGTATCTTGAATTGCAGTTGGAATTCAACGATTGTTGTTGTCTGTAAGAATTTGGCCAATTCATCCCATAATTCTTTGTATTTTGATGGGCATCTATTGAATATTGATTTGATTGTCATCTCCCTTGCATCTCAAACTTTCCTGTAGCTTTACATCATAATTAACTTCAATGTGACCAATAATCTCTTTTGATTGGAGATCAAACTATACAAGGTAGCATACAAATGTGGAATGATATTGATGATATCTAATTAACATTACAGAAAGTGTGTAGGTATGAAAACCAACTAGGCCTGACGTTTTCATGAACGTGGCCTCTTAATGCTTTTATTATTATTTAAGTTTAATAAGTTAAAATTAGGAGGAAAAAGCATATTGATATGGAATAAATATTTGCAATGAATGAAAATAGATTGCAATGAATTATATAAAAACATAAATTATCAATACATCAATATTTTGTTAAACTTTAATTTGGATTATAGATACACGAGAAAACTTCACTTTTATATCTCCACTCCCTTAGACCGCATTTCTTCGTCCTTCCTCCTACACACTTCAATGTCTGAGAACGAACAGCAATACATCTTAATGCTTCCTTTCATGCCTAATATGAGTTTGTTTGAATTGGAGAGTTTGTGAGAATTTTAGCATTTTTTGATTTTTTGAGTCCATGTTGATACGCATTGTATCATGAGATGATGATACACATTGTTTTGAAAGATGGTAGACCGAGGCCTGAAATGAAAACTGAGGAGAAGAAAATAATTAAGAGAAGGCTTAGTATATGCATTACTATTGTTTTCTTGATTATAGCCGTTATGTCGCTTTCTTAATCATTGCTAGCACAATATGGAGCCAAGTGTCCCACCAAGCAACAGCCTTAGCCAAATGTCCATTATCAATGGAGTAGTCTTTTGATCATCTCGGTGATCGGTGCTCCCAATGCTTTTGTGTTAGGGTGAAATGAGCTATGTTACTGCCTTTGATGATGTTCTTATCATATTTACAAAGGTTTTAGAATATATTCAGTTTTTACTGAACTACTGAACTATCAGAAGATTTATACAAGTTTTTTTTTTTTCATTATTTGTATAACGTTAACAGATCAGTAAAATTTACTGAAGCGGTGTGTGTGTGTATATATATATATATATATATAAATTTACTGAAGCGGTGTGTGTGTGTGTATATATATATATATATTTTTTTTTTTGGGGAAAGAGCACAGTAGGCTCCTTACGTGTTAAAAATCCAAAAAAGAGTTACAAAATGGAGGAGAGCGAGGGTGTCGGGACCTCACTACAAAACCCAAAAATTATACAAAACTCAGCTCGTAGAGGTCCCATTCCCCTCAACCCCTCCTGCCATACAACTCACGCAAAATAAAAACTCAAAACAATGAAACAACAAAGCATAATAACTACCAAAAGCGTGTTATGTGAAAAATAAAGCCCTACAGAAGATCCCAAAAAAGTTGTAGTTGAACAAAATGCAGTAGAAAAACAAAGTGCAGCAAAGAGCGTGACCATTGAGCAGAAAAAATAGAAGACCCTGCAACATTGAGCATGAAAGACAACAAGGAGAAAATAGTCCAGTCCCCGTATAGCGGCCCCTGTCAAGGTTGAGACATCACAAAAGAAAGGTTGAGCTCCACAGACTTGAATAAACAGCAGGTTCCAGTTAAAGCCATCCCTTATCAAAACTTTCCCAGGTTTGAGAATGCGTATAGCAAAAGAGAGTTGAAATTGAGTTACATCTGCAGAAACATGGAAAACGGAAGCCACAGACAGGAACAAACTACAGACAGTAAACTATATTCCAAACAGAATATATAGAATCCTCAGAAAGCTTAAAATAAAAACCATAACTCATATATAATTAGCGAGCAATAGACATTAGAACGGAAGCGGACAACCAAGATCAAATAATGAAGAAATGAAACTAAAAATAAGGCTAAGTAAACACGATATAAGGCAAATTGAGCTTGTCCCCGTGAACCGGGGAGAGCAAGCTGTCGAGATGGAATGTTGCCAACCAATGGAGAGTGACCTGTATTTTTGCGAAGCCAATCCGCGGGACGATTACCCTCTCATGGATAAAAGTGATAGAGAAATGCACCATAGATGTGTCAATGAGATTCCAAATTCTTTTAAAGAGAATAATCGAATTCCAGGAATATCATACGTTTAAAAAATATGTCAATAAGTTGCTTGGAATCGACTTCAACCTGTAAAGAGAGAAAATTTAGATTAATGGCGGATTTAATAGATAGTAACGAGTGCTCAAGCCTCGGCCATTAATGGACAATCAGCCACCACGGGAGAACCAAAAATGCTAACGGGTTCCACTAGGTGGTCCCTAAATAGACCCCCGAGCGGACGAGTGGGAGCTAGACCGAGCTGCCATCAATGTTAGCCTTAATCGTCCCGATTGCGGGCGGCACCCACCGAACCACGGTATGTCTATTAGTGTGCTCGGTAACCCTTTTAATAGCTCGAGAGACCTATGATAGGCCAATATTTTAGAGAAAGAAACATCGAGGTGAGGGAAAACAAAAAGTGTGCTTAAAAGAGTTTCTAGCACACCAAATGAACCACAAAACAACATAGGGGAAATACTTTAGACTTTTCCCGAGCTTGGTTAGAAACGCTCCAAACTTTCATACGATCATAAATGGAACGGCGAGTTAATCGAAACCATACCAAAAGCATTAGCCGACCTATTCCAAATATGCTTAGAGTAAATACAATTAAAAAATAGGTGGGAGGAGGACTCCTCAGCATTCTTACATAATACACACATGGAGGCCAATCTTAAACCTTTTAATTTTAAAATATCATCCAGAGGTAAAATACCAAAAAAAAATCTCCACAGGAAGAAAGATATAGAAGGGGTAAACATAGAATTCCAAATCCCAGTCCCTCAACTCAACTTAGTAAAAGAATTAAACTTTTGATATAAGTGTTTACTAATAGAGAGATGAGGAGGCTTCTTCCAAATAGGTTTGTCGGCATTAGTAGCATTTATAGGAATTTGGTTAATAAACCGAGCAGAATCTCGCCCACCAACTCCCTAATCTTGCTCGTATCCCACTGCCCCATGTTCCAACAGTCAGAAATCAATAGGTTGCTCTGGTCAGAATGCTGTACGTGCCAATTTAGATTGGGGATACCCCAATTATCATGCCAAATTGAGATCTTCCCCTCCCCAATATCCCAAAAAATAGCCTTAGAGGCCTCCAACCTAATTTTAAAAATAGCTTTCCAAATTTTGGAGTCCCCACTCTTCCAAGTAACCTTGGTAGGATGAACATTCTTACAATACTTAGCATGCATGAAATTAGCCCAAATAGACTCCCTTAATCTAAATTTGTACCACAGTTTACACATATTTATATCAACAATGTGAGACAACTCTTTAAAGCCAAGGCCCCCAGAATACTTAGGCTTACACAATTTCTTCCAAGAGAGCCAGTGCTTCTTAGAACCACCCCCCTCCCAAAGGAAGGAGTTGAAAATTTTCTCCAGTCTATCAATAGAACTCTTCTTAGCATTGAATACTTGAAGAGCATATAGAGGAATGCTATGAAGCACACTATTTAAAAGAGTTAAACGACCCCCAGTGGAAAGAAAATTGTTTTTCCAATTATTGATCTTCCCCTTAACTTTTTCCAAAATGTCATCCATCTGAATTTGCTTACATCTGCCTTTTAGAAGATTAACACCTAAATATTTAATAGGAAATTTAGCAATTTTGTACCCGAGTGTAGTTGGTAGCCCACATGAGATGTGAATGGGATAAATATTTACTAAAATACATATGACATTTGTCCTTGTTAAAGGACAAACCAGAAACCTCTTGAATATATTCAAAATTTTCATGATATTTCTAATGCTTGATTTAGAGGCATTAGAAAATATCATAATATCATCTGCATAAGCCAAATGAGTAACCCGATAGTGGGCTTTGTTAAAATGCGAGCGAAGCATGTACATGTTGAGTGTTCGGCAATGCGGAAAGGTAATCAAACACGATAATGAAAATAATAGGAGACAAAGGATCTCCTCGCTTGATGCCCCTCTTAGCAGAGAAGAAACCATACGTACTCCCATTAACCAACACACTGTAGTGATTATTGGAGAGCCATCTTCTAATAAGTTGGCAGAAATTAGCATTGAAACCTCTAGCCACTAAAACATTAATGATAAAGTTCCAATTTAGCGTGTCAAAAGCCTTTTTAATATCAAGCTTAATAATAAGATTACCCCCCCTACATTTCCTATCTAGATCCTCCAGAAGTTCTTGGGCAAGGAGAATGTTATCAGTAATTTCCCTCCCCTTAATAAAAGCAGATTGATGGGGAGAGATAAGACGGTTGAGAAGAGGTTGAATTCTAGCCACCGAAGCTTGCTTATAACTTTAGAAATAACAGATGTTAAAGAGATGGGTCTAAACAGACTCCAATCTGACTTGTCATTCCCCTTAGGCATGAGCACTATAAGAGCAGCAGAAAAATAATTGCAAAGGTCGTCACCCATAAAAAAACTTTGAACAGCCCCAACCACCTCCTTTTTCACAATGTTCCAGCAGCTAATATAGAAGGAGGGAGTAAAACCATCAGGGCCAGGAGCCTTGTTAGTATGTGAAGCTTTGAAGACATTATAAACCTCCTCTTCAGAAGGGATATCAGTAAGGCAAAGTGAGGAGATATAATGTCTATCGTCATTAAGTAAATTTACATCTATACAAGAAACCTGAAGTTGGCTGGAAAATAAAGTAGAGAAAAAGTCAACAACACTATTCCCGATCTCCACGACATCGGTGAAAATATTCCCCTCCACGCCCCTAATTTGAGTAATGGTGTTATTATTAATCCTGCTTTTAATGGAAGCATGAAAGTAATCGATATTTACGTCACCTTTAAGGAAATTGATGTCATGAGCTTTTTGCATAAGTAGATCTTCCTCGAGAGCTATGTCGGACAATAAGTTGCTATGTGCACGAGCCAACTCTTTCACTTGTTCGGCAGTCATAGTAACAATAGATTCTAAACCATTCACAATGTTCGAAGAATTAGCAACCCTACTGTGTATATTACCAAAAACATCAAAATTCCACTTTTTCAAACCATAAGCCACTTTCTTATGAAGTTGCCAAAGAACATACCAAGGAGTGCCACGAGTTCTTAGGTATGCCACAAAGATCTAATCAACTCACTAAAATTAGGATGAGCGGCCCACATATTTAAAAATTTAAAAGGTTTCCTGGTTGGTTTAGAATGAAAAGCAATTGTCAATAATAGTGGGTTATGGTCAGAGGAAGCATGACTTAAGTGCTGGACACGCGCTAGGTGGTAACCGTTAAGGAAAGAGGGGTTGCCAAAGAATCTATCCAACCGTTGAAAAAGTAAACCCCTTCTCCAAGTGAAAGGGGGACCTGTGTAACCCATGTCAAAGAGACTAGCTTGAGACATACAATCACAGAATTTATTCATAGCACTATTAACCAAATTAGCACCCCCTCTCCTTTCAGAAGGGGACATGATCATGTTAAAATTCCCCCCCACACACCAATTATCATTAATAGTATTCCCTATAGCAATTATCTTATTCCACAAAAGGAACTTTTCAGCAAGAACAGAACTAGAATAAACAAAAGTCAGCCACCCCTTATAGGAGTCAAAAATGTAATTGGCCAAAACAAACTGATTATCATCCTCAATGATATGAAAATTAACATTTTTTTTTCAAAAAAACCCATATTTTGTTATTTCTATTACAGTAATGTAGATAACGAGGAAAACATGCAAGAATTTTATCTTTATTAGTGGTTACCATAGGTTTCAAAATAGCAAAAATGTCTAAATGATGAGACCTACAAAGATGTTTCAAACGCTTAAGGGAGGAAGGGTCAGCCACTCCCCTAATGTTCCAAACCATAATATTAAACATAGTGTTTTCCACTCCTTCTAGTTACCCTAGAAGAAAGGGGTAAAGTTTCATTTTCAGAAAAACTTGAAATATCAGGCTCGATGGTAATTCTTTTACCTAAATTTTGTTTCTTATTTTTCTTCCTATTAGATCTTTGAATGATCCATTCTGTTTCCATATCAGAGTTAGCTTCGATGACTTTATTGGATATTTCCTTCTGACTATGCTCAATGTCAGAGTTACAGTCAACGTTTAGAGACCTAGTAGGAAAGCCTTGTGTGTGCCAAGGCATTATCCTATTTAGGGGGGGTCAAAAGCTTGATTAGGATCAGCAAAATGAGGTTGAACCAAATTCTCCATATGAATCACTTCATTAGAAATAACAATAGGTTCAATAGAATTAGCAGTTTCAGTCGTACTATAAGGAAAAGGTTTTTCTAAACATGAAGTGTTACTAACAGGCAAGTGTATTTGAATGCTTTGATCATCATCAACAGTTAAGGATTTCTCATTTGTAGAACTGTGCTGTGAGGGTATATCTTCAGCCAAAGCCACATCCCTAACCTGCCCAGTCATATCCTGACCACTGTTATTTTTTTCTAAACATGAAGGTACACTAACAGGCAAGTGTAATTGTATGCTTTGATCGTCATCTACATTTAAGGATTTATCTTTTGTAGAGTTTGTCTTGTGAATGTATATCTTCAGCCAAGGCCACATCCCTAAGTTGCACAGTCATATCATGACCATTGTTCTCACAAAGTGGGGTTTCCATAGCAGTATCTAAAGCAACAAACTGGTTAGTTGAGTTAAGGGGGACATGTTCAACCAAAGTCAAAGTAGGTGAGAGTATAACAGGGGTAGGCTGAGCATCACCATGTAACTTAGTGCCAAGGTTGGGAGGTGCAGAGGGGTCTAGTGGAGGGATGGTGGGGTTTGGTGGCAATGTATAGTTTTTGGGGATAGGAGGAGGTTTGAGGTGTGGGTGTAGTCTATAGCAGATTGTATTGGAGTGCCCAAACATAGCACAGTGAGAGCGATAGGGGGGTGTGGCCCCATGATAACCTTGTTGCCGGTAGCCTTTATGAGCCGACCCAATCCATACCTCATGCGGGTATGGTTGGGTAATGTCCCTTTCGACAAGGAAACGAGGCATCGGCGGGCTTATGACGCTCGACAGTGGGCTTATCAACACGTAGTGGGTTACCAAAACCTTTAGCTAAGGAATAAAGGATCTCATGGTTAAAAAGATGATATTTGTATTCAGGAAATTTGACCCAGACAGGTATGATAGGTGATTCAGAGCGTGGATCAAAGTCTACACTCCATTTAAGAGTTTTCATGAGCCGATTTTCAATCTTCAATATCTTCCTTGCGAAAACATTTGTGTAATCTACATCATTAGACAGTTCGATGAGAATATGCCTTCCATCTAAAGAGCCGATTTTCCAAGTCCCGATAAGTTTCGGTAAATCAAAATATTTTCGGATGAAATCGAAGCTTAGGGTGACCATAAAGAAACTTTCCAATGAGCACATACCGACATGCCGATGCTAGAATATTGGTTTCTTCATCGGACAAAAACAAAGCCGGTTTCCCATTCTTCCGCCCTAGCTTCTTGATGAAACTAAACTCCCCACCTCCTACCTCCCAAGCATCATGGTAAGATTGAGGGAAAAAACAAGAATGCGACCTGGAAGGTGAAGAAATACCTCCATTCACCACATCCACGTAAGATCTAGCCATACACTACCAAACAAAACCAAAAAGGCAAGAAAAAACAGAGTTAGGAAAGAGATCACCCGAGGTAAGCGACGCCGATTGTCCATCCAGAGCCGAAAGCTTCGCAAGCCACTGGCAGCACAACACCGACATCGATCCTTCATATATATATATATATATATATATATAGGCCTTTAAAAGATATCGGTAAAATTTAAATGCTCTATGGTGCTGAATGTTGGCCTTAAAAGAGAAGCATAATACTAAGTTAAGTGTTGCCGAGAGGAGAATGATTAGGTGGATA
>JAKZJZ010002414.1:0-7500 GCA_022702705.1 Papilionanthe hookeriana x Papilionanthe teres
GGTCCAACATTTAGTATAAAAAGTAGAGGTGAAACCATCGGGACCCGGGGCTTTATTACAATTAATATCATAAAAAGCATTATAAACCTCTTTAGCCGTAGGAATGCCACAAATATCTAAACTCTCAGTCAAATGCTTGACATCATCAAAGAGATGACCCTGTGGGATATCAAACGTATCGCGAGCACGGAATAATTCAGTAAAGTACTTGACAGCGCTTTCACCAATCTCCTTATTCTCCGTGATCCAATTCTCATTGTCATCATGAATACGAACGATGGTGTTATTGGCCCTGCGACTTTTGATACAAGCATGGAAGTACTTAGTATTTATATCCCCTTGAGAAAATTGCTCCTCCCTCTCCTTTTGTTGAAGAAATTCTTCCTCCCAAAGGCATGCTTCTAACAAATCATTATGCACATCTTGTAATAGGGGAACAAAATCCGTAGAGGATTCATCCAATGCCTGCAGCTCCCTCACCCTAAGATCGGCCTTAGTCACCCTAGCATGAACATCGCCAAAAACCTCCCAATTTCAAGTCCTTGGCACGGAAGCCACTTTTTTATGAAGTTTCCAGAGTCGGAACCAATCATTTCCAACCTCAGACACCTGCCAATTATCCGCGACAATTTTAAGAAAACCATCATGCTTAGCCCAGACATTTAAAAATTGGAAATGATACTTAGCATTATGTTTGAAATAATCAAACGATAACAGAAGAGGTTTATGATCCGACCCAGAACTACTAAGTTGTTGAACCTGCGTATATCCATAAGAAAGGATCCACTCCTAATTCGCGAAACACCTATCTAGACGTTCAAAAAGCTTGCCTCTTTTCCAAGTAAATTTGGAACCAACATACCCCAAATCAGACACCCCAGCTTCCGTCATAGCTTCCCCAAATTTATACATTAAAGAAGAGTCGGGGCGATTGCCACCCCTCTTTTCGAGTTATGCATAACCATATTGAAATCACCACCTAATACCCATTTACCAGTGATCGTGGCACCAATTGTATTGATTTTGTTCCAAAGATCATATTTCGCATTGGTGAAGGTGCTAGCATACACGAAGGCAGGTGCAGAAGGCACGTCGACGAAGGAAAAAAGGTAGTTATGAATATATATATATATATATATATATATATATATATATATATATATATATATAATTTATTCAATTATTAAATATTTTTATAATAAAATTATATTTATAAATAATATACTGTACGTAAATTATTTAATATAAAAAAATTATATTATATAAGTTTATATATATATATATATATATATATATATATATATATATATCACACACACACACACACATATATATATATTTATTTATTTACAAATTATTTAACTATTAAAACTTTTTATAGCTAAATTATAGTTATATATATTTTTTATTTATAATTAAATTATCTTTATAAATAATATTCTATATTTAAAACATTTAAAATATAAAAAATATATTTATACATAACTATATATATTTATTTATTTATTTATTATTTTTTTAATTATTAAATATTTTTATAATTAAATTGTATTTATAAATAATAAGCTATACTTAAAATATTTAAAATAAAAAAAATATCACCATCTCGAGATTCATGTGCCTTGGGTAGAAAAGTTACCTGCTAATGTTATGGCTAATATGGAAGGCTGAGTTAGAAGGGAAATGGCACACACGGATCTCGAGGAAGAAAAAAAGGCATTATACGAAGCCCAAAAACTTGGCACACCCCTTGCGAAGGGGAACCGGTTGGGACCTGTCAAAACCGGATCCAAATCACAACCCCCTTCCCCCATCCATGATTAATCTACTTTTCTTGGAACATTAGGGGTATTGTGCAACCCCTCATCTACGAAAAGAATTCTTCACCTTACTAAAAAATACAAACTTTGGTGTATTGCAATCCTTGAACCCATGGTGTACAAACATTCCAGTAAAATTACCAATAAATTCAATGGCTTCAAACATTTTGCCAATTGCAATAATAAAATTTGGATATTTTATAGGAAGGAAATCACTTGGACCCTCCTCATGGACAATCGGCAATTCATTCACTCCTCCTTCAACATCGATGGTCGAAAGCGGGTTTGCAACTTTTGTTTATGCTTGGATGCGGACCGGATGATAGAACTAACTTATGGGGACATCTACATAGCATTGGTGCCGGTCTCTCTTCCCCTTGGCTTGTGGGAGGAGATTTCAACCGCATCTGCTCACCAAGCGAAAAGGCCGGGTGGTAGATCTCCTAACACTCGCTTCTATGTCAAAGTTTAATGAACAAATTCGAATGCGAGATCTCTTTGATCTTGGCTTCGGAGGACCTCTCCACACTGGAAAAGAGGTAACACACAGGGAAAGATTGGACGGAATTCTAGTTAACGGTAGTTGGATTTCCCATTGGCTCCTCACCTATGTGACACATTTAAGTCTCACGGCCTACGATCACGAGACCCCTTCTTATTACTATAACCTCCCCAAAACCTTCTAATTACTCCCCCTTCGAGTACTCGAACATGTGGTCCTCACGAGTCGATTTCCTTAGCATTGTTCAAAGTAGCTGGGGTGGTGTGTATCATGATTCTCCTCTCACTAGACTAAAACTCCTTCGAGATCAAGCTCGGTAAAGCACTTAGATATTGGAGGCTGGAATACTATTGGTGATGTTTTTAAAGGCGTGATCGAAAGTTGAAGAAGAAGTTGCTCTCTTAGAAATAAAAGTACAAGCTGGGCCGCAAGTGAAGACCAACTTATCTCTGCTCGAAGCCAACCTCCTCTTAGTTTCGAAAGACGGGAGCTTTATACGAAACAAAAAGCCGCAGTAAATCACCTCATCCTAGGAGACGGGAATACCAAATACTACCAAGCCTACATCGGGTATAGAAGAAAATGCAATAACATTCACGATATCAAGTCACGGATGGTACTATGTTAAGTAATCTTGCGGAAATTGCCCGGGATGCTTGTCCATTCGTTTTGAGGAACTTCTTACCCATAGCGATGGTACCGGAATTCCAATTGATAGCTCTATCTTCCGGAATGATATCCAAGTACACTAGCAATTTAAATTAGACGAGGCATCCCCTACGAGCGGGAAATTTGGGAAGCATTAAATTCGAGTGGACAGCTCTAAAGCTGCAGGTCCGATGGATACAGCTGCTGATTTCTACCGAAAGCTCTGGGATTTTATTAAAGGTGATGTGGTTAAAGGTCGTCCAAAGTTTCTTCCGGGGTCACACCCTCTCCAACTTATTTCAGTGCCTCTAACATTGTTTTGATACCTAAGAAAAATAACCCTCGAATTGGAATCGGTATAGGCCAATTAGTCTCACTTACGTGATCGGCAAAATCATCAGCAAAATCATTGTGGGTAGACTCCAACCCCACCTGGATGGCTTGATTAGCCCAAACCAGTCAGCTTTTATTAAAGGAAGATCCATAAATGACAACATCTTACTAGCACAGGAGCTCCTTCTTGATCTGGATAAATTGAAGAGGAGGGGCAATATCATTTACAAATTGGATATTCAAAAGGCCTATGACATAATTAACTGGGATTTCATTATGGAGGTGCTTACTGCTAGAGGATTTAATTCTCAATTTCGCAATCTTATAAGAAGATGGCTTGAGTCCAATGTACACTCTATCCTTCTTAATGGCCGAGCACAGGGCTCCTTTAAAGCTACTAGAGGGCTCGAACAAGGAGACCCCCTATCTCCCACCATTTTCATCATCTCAGCTGGATTACTTCTCTAGATTACTTGGATAGAGACTTTACGCATCAAAACTACACCGGGTATCATCATAGATCTAACATAGCTATTTCCCATCTTATGTTTGCGGATGACATCATGATCTATTCCAAGGCCCACGGGAAGGTTGTTAAGAAGCTAAAACGGTGTACGGATTCTTTTCAAACTCATTCGGCTCGATTTTTAATGCTCGCTAAGTGCCGAGTGGTCTTCTCTAAACATATCCCTACCCAGACTAAACATCTGGATTCGGAATTTACTTGGCTTTTCTCCCACTTGCTCTCCCTATCAAATACTTGGGTGTACTTCTCACCATGGGAAGGGTAAAACAAGTGCACTTTGATGAGATCCTGGATAAGATTCATTCCGGATTGAATTGCTTGGACCAACTCTTTTTTATCAAATGGTGGCGGAATAACCCTCTTAAGAAGTATACTAACATCCTTTACTTCCTATATACTACGAGTTACCCCATCGAAAAAGAGCACTCAGATCCAAATTGAAAGAGCTTTTAATCGTTTCCTATGGTCTGGACAGAGACAACAACTCCACTGGACATCCTGGCAGAGAGCAACTAAACCCACTGAAGCTGGTGGTTTGGGGTTCAAGGGGCTTGACCAACTTCGGCGAGTTAATTTTTACAAACTATGGATTCATTTCGGGGCACGAATTCCCTGTGGGCTAAATTCATGAAAGGGAAATATTGCGGGCACACTCACCCCTCTCTTGCTTGTGAGAAGAGCGGGGGATTCCAAAATGCGGGTCGGAATGTTAAGAGTTAGAAATGAAGGCTGAAAATTACTTCTTATGGAATTTGGGCGATGGGGAGATTAGCTTACGGTCTGGATAACCGGTGCCCAAAGGATCGGTTGATTCCCATTTCTCCCCAAGTGGATCATAAATTATTGGTGGCTGATCTTTGGGATGGCTTTAACTGGTCTCTCCCCGATCTTAAAGCTATCCTTCAAGACCATTCTGCAAACCAGATTTCCACTATCAAATTTACTAGGGGGAGGCTCGACGGCATAATTCCGGAAAAGCTAAAGTCTCGAAAGTTTAACCAAGGCCATCTACGGGAAAACTTTCCAATGCACTCCCGTAACCTCGGAGCAAGGCTATTTGGAACAAATTTCTGTCCCCCTCCATGTCCTTTCTCTCTTGGAGAGCCTTGCACAGAATTATTCCAACTGATGACATTCTCAAATTAAAAGGGCTGAGAGGGCCTTCAATTTGTGTTCTATGCCATCAACAAGAGGAGACCCTCGATCACCTGTTTTTCAGATGTATTTTTGCCCAGGATGTGTGGAAAGCTCTTTGTCCTCTACTGAGTAAAGGTTGTTGTACCCATTGGGATCTTTTTCATACATCTTTGGCGGGATAGAAACTATCAAAACTTTAATCCCACTTACTTTATTGTCATGTGGTTTATCTGGATGGCAGAAACAAGTCTAAATTTAACGACATTCCGGCTTCGGTTTCTCATCGTGGTTAGAAACTCGTAGAAACTATATCTCCAAAATTATTACACACAAGCGGTTTCCTAACATCCTCGGGACATACCAAACATCTTGGGCTCCCAAACCTTTCATCGGAATTGTCAAATGGCTCCCCCTCCCGGTAATATCATTAAAATCAACACGGATGGTAGCTTCTTCAAGGATTGTCTTTGGTGTGGGGGGCATATTTAGGAACACTAAAGGTCGATGTTTGCTATTCTTCCATGGCCCTGTGTCTGTACAAGATGCTTTTGAGCGGAACTCATTCGTTGTCTTGTGGGGTTTACGATTGGCAGGTTCTGTGGTCGGACCGATCTTTGGATTGAGGTGGATTCAAATGATCTAATCTCGAAGTCTTACCGGTGGCTCTCATACCATCCGGCACCATAACCTACTGGATCCAACTCATCCGAACAATGTTGCAACCACGGATCAAAATCTCCTTCAACTACGGGGAGGCGAACAAACCGGCCCCACTGGGCGGCTAGAAAAGGTGCTTGTCTCACCCAAAGTTCGGTTTCCAACACCCCCTCCGGGACCTCAATTTTCTTATCAATGGGGATAACCTCTACTACCCTCATTTCGGAATTGAGTACAACTCCTCATTAGATGTCGGTACATCTCCCTGTCGTCTTATGAGTAGTTTCACTCATTTTTGTTTCCTCGTCACTTGCCTCTATGCTTATACTTTGTAATGGCATCCTATAAGCCTCCAGTGATGTTTTTCTTTTGGCCTTTTGGGGGACCCCTTACCCAATGGCTTTCCTGTAATCAGCTTCTTTATTTCGACATGCGGAAGCTCGAGTTGCTTCTTTTATAAAAAAAAAAAAATATATATATATATATATATATATATATATATATATATATATATTTATAATTTATATAAATATTAAAGATTTTTATAATAAAATTATATTTAAAAATAATATGCTTGTACTTAAATTATTTAATATAAAAAAATTATATTATATAAATATATATATATATACACCTATATATTTATTTATTTACAAATTATTTAACTATTAAAACTTTTTATAGCTAAATTATAGTTATATATGTTTTTTATTTATAATTAAATTATCTTTATAAATAATATTCTATATTTAAAACATTTAAAATATAAAAAATAATTTTACATAAATACATACATAAATTTATATATATATATATATATATATATATATATATATATACATATATATATATTTATTTATAATTTATTTAACTATTAAATATTTTTATAATTAAATTACGAGTTCTAAATAATATATTATACTAAAAATATTTTAAAATAATATTATTAAATAATTAAATATGTATATATCAATAAATTAAATAATTATATATATATAAATTAATTAATTATAAATATATATAAAAATATATAAATAAAATAAAATAATAATATTATATAAATTTATATATATATATATATATATATTTATAATATTTTTAACTATTAAATAATTTTATAATTAAATTATATTTATTAATAATATATTATACTTAAAATATTTAAAATAAAAAAATAATATTACATAATTTTTTTATATATATAAATATATATTTATGTACCTCTATATATGATTAATCTAATACCCAACCCATTGACCCTATAGGACATCTTTTGACCAAAACGTCAACTTTGGTCAAAATGATCAATCCTTGACCGAATGACCAACCCATTGACCTAATAAGTCAACATTTGACCAAAAAGTCAATTTCGGTCAAAATAAAAAATTTTGAATTAATGACCAATTATTGACCCAATAAGTCAATCTCTGACCAAATAGTCAACTTTAGTCAAAATGGTCAATCCTTGATCTAATGACAAACCCATAGACCCAATAGGTCAACTTTTGACCAAAAAGCCAATTTTGGTCAAAATAGTCAATTTTTGACCAAATGACCACCTATTGACCCAATAGGTCAACTTTTGACCAAAAAGTCAACTTTGGTCAAAATGGATAATTTTTGACCCAATTACCAAACCATTGACCCAATAGATCATCTTTTGACCAAAAAAGACATCTTTGGTAAAAATGATCAACTTCTTGATCCAATTACGAACACATAGGCCAAATATGTCAACTTTTTACCAAAAAGTCAACATTAGCTAAAATGGTCAATTTTTTACCCAATGACCTCCCCGTTGACCCAATTGGTTAACTTTTGACCAAAAATTCAATCTTGGTCAAAATAGTAAATTTTTGACCTAATGACCAATTAAT
>JAKZJZ010002414.1:12500-15000 GCA_022702705.1 Papilionanthe hookeriana x Papilionanthe teres
GCTGCGGAAAATAACATCGGATCATCGGCATACAATAGATGGGATATGATAACATTTGATTTATGGTGGTATCTAGCATATTGGTGAGGGGAAATTTGAGCTTCGAGGAGTCTAGAGAGATAGTCCATCACTAATATAAAAATGGAGGGGGAAAGAGGGTCTCCTCGTTTAAGACCTACGGTAGCACGGAAACCTCCCCGAGCATCGACCATTTACCAGAATTGAGTGATGATTGAACTTCGGCCATCTTTTGATCATTTGGCGAACTCGGTTGGAAAGCCTGCGGCATGCGGCACTTGGAGAATGAAGTTCCGATCTACGGTATCATATGCTTTCTTAATGTCGAGTTTGTATATGATATTACCTCCCCTACATGTTTTGTCGAGATCAGAAGTAATTCTCGGGCAAGCGGAACATTGTCGGTTATGGACCTTCCTTTCACAAAAGGCTGTCTGTTGCGGGCTAATAATTTTGTCCGAGATGAGGTTGTAGTCTCTCCACGATAACTTTGCTAATTAATTTGCTTATCATCGTAGTTAGACTTATAGGTACGTAATGGTTCCAATTTACGGGAGCATTTGTTTTAGGTATGAGTACAGTGTTAGATGAGTAAAAGTATTGATTAAGATCAATGCCATTAAAGAAACCTTGAGCTACAGCAACCACTTCGGTGTGACAAAAATTCCGGAGCCTTTTTATAGAATTCGGCATTAAACCCATACGGTCCAGCGAGCTTTAGAATTGTCGATGGATTGCAAAGCTGACCAAATTTCTTCCATAGAGGGAGTGTCGGTAAGATGGAGAGAGTCTGGTGTAGTTGTGGACATCATTAAACGATTGCTTATCAATAGGAATACACGAGCACGGCTTGAAGGTCGAAGCTTTTGAAAAAAGGAAACGACACTATTGGCAATATCGGTTCCATTAGTAAGAAGTGTCCCTTGATCGGTCCTGATTGAAAAAATGGCATTGCACTTCCTTTTATACTTAATACAAGCATGATAGTATTTAGTATTCCTATCCCGAAGTTTAAATTTGTTAATAGAAGCTTTCGGTCGAGGATTTGGTCTTGCCGAGTTGATGTAAGTTAGCAACTTTTCTTGGGCGGCAACAAAATCCTTAAACTTGTTGTGATCGGCTTGGGCGGCAACCTCGGTATTGTTGACCTCCCCTTCGGCTTGGATTACCTCCTTGAAGACATCACCAATGGACTCCCGGCTCCACTTCACGAGAGCTTTAGCCGGTTTCGTTGTAGGTATTGCGAGTTTAGTAAAAGGGTTAGTAGAGGAAATCCCTTTCCGGTTGTCTTGCATAATTTTATTAAACTCGGGATGGCCGGACCAAAAGCTTAGGTATCTAAATGGAGGGGAGGAGGTTTGGAGGCTGTGGAGTGGAAATGGTTAAAAGAAGGGGTCCGTGATCGGATCCGGCAAAATTAAGATGAGAAATAGTGGTATGCGAGAAATTGGTGGTGCCGGGAATCATTAGCAAAAACCTATCCGGTCTCTCCCGGATGGCCCCTCTTCTCCATGTGAGCTGGTTCCCAATGTAGCCAAGATCAAAAAGGTACGCAAAAGGATATTATCATTAAATTCAGAAATCATACCTTGGTTGGGAATTCTCCCTCCCAATTTTTCACTTGGAGAAGCTATGCTTATTAAAGTCACCCCCACAATCCAACTTTGATGTTCCTCCTTACTGATTTTTATAATCTCATTCCACGAGTTAGCCTCTCGGATTTGGTACAGCACGGCATAAACAAATGTTGCCGCAAAGCTATTACCCATCAATCGAAAATGACGAGTGTAAAAGCTGGGAGTGGTCAACCATAACCTTCCAAGAGAGTTCTTTTACGCAAATCACCCAAATTTTGTTTGTGTAATTTGCATAAAAAGTGCACCCGGGAATTTATTTAGAATTTTAGAATGGTTTTTATGGACCATTGGTTCCAAAAGAATCATACACCAAAGCTGGTGTTTTTTGTACAAGTGTAATAATCTCTTTAAGGTGAGGGGGTGTGCCACCCTCTAATATTCCAACACGGGCGAGTTGATCATCGGGAGGTTTAGGGTTGGGTGATGTAGGAGTAGATTTAGATCCGGACTCGGATCTAGTGGTGGTTCTGCTCTGGAAGGGAGGCCGAGGGGATCCATTGTGAATTCTCACTAGTTCGGATTGTTCTGTGAAGGACACGTTAATTTCTGCGACTCGGTAGAGTGATGCTTTTTCTTCTTTGACTTCGAATTTGCCGGGCTTCTTCCATTTTCTTTTGATTTTCCTCTAACATTGCTGGAGAGGGACTAACAAGCTGGTATGTGGAGTTCGACATTCAAAACTGTCACGGAAGTACGGACTCTTTGGAGTTACGGTTGTGCTTGATCGAGAGGGGATTACATCGATTAGTTCCGAGTTACACCTGTTCATGCGAGTGTCATTAACCACTTGGGCGGGTTGGGTTACACCCTTACCTTTTACTGGTTTTTGGAAGGAGGTCTAAGCC
>JAKZJZ010002415.1:0-16918 GCA_022702705.1 Papilionanthe hookeriana x Papilionanthe teres
AATAATTTCATAACTAACTAAATTGAGCTTAAATGAACTTGAGATTTTTATGTGACTTCACTCATATGCCAATAAAGACATGAGAGGAGAAAATGTGATTTTTCTGTATTTAATTTATTTATGTAATTATTTTTGGTGGAAAATAGGAATTTCCAAGGAAAATTTAATAATATGACCAAGGGAAAGTTTTTGTCCTTAAGAAAATTATTGGATATTCTTAATGACCAGAAGACCACTTGGACCAATTTTTGTGATTTTTTGAATTATATTTTATTTATTAAAATTATTTTAAGTTCTGGAGTATTAATTAATTTAAAAATAGAATATAAATTGAAAAATGAATTTTATAATTTTTAAAATTCTCTCTGATATCAAGGATTCCAGAGAACCAAACTTTACAATTTTCTGATGTTTTTTTGATTTATTATAATTATTTTAGTGAAAATGCTAGAAAATACATTTTTAAATTTTAAAATTACCCTAGGGCTTTAAAATTTAATATCTCATTAAATAAACCTAAGAAAAATATGGGGTTTGTTCCTAAGTGATTAAATTTCAAAATATGACATTTTGGTGAATTTTATTATTTTTGTGATTTTTATTATTTTTTAATTATTAAAATATTAAAATAATACTAAAAAATTAACTTTTTTAGAAAATTAAAATTTTAATTTTCTTAAATTCCCCTGATATCAGAGAGGCTCCAAAACCAATTTGGTGAATTTTTGAAAGGTATTTTGAAAGTTATGAATTTTTAAAGTTTAAAATGACTAAATGGCTTAATCAACCCATTTAGTAGGGCTAACCAAGTCCAATTGACTTCAAACTTTTATGGTGGGTTCCTATGATCCTAAAGGTCAGTGGAGAATTGATTTCAAGTCAATTTGATGTATGGTTAGCTCTAATTAATTAGAGTGTCTATTTTGGGTGTTTAAGCCAATTACGGTTATTTTGAGTGAATTAACTCAAGTCCTATTTTTCCTAGAGTTCTCTGGTCATAAGGAACATCACCAAATTTTCCTAGAATTTATTTCACAACATGCTAATTTTTGGAATTAAAATACTCAAAACAGCCACATGCATTTGAAAAATCAATAACTTTTCACAGAGATGGCCTCTGACCTTGGAAAATTCAGGAAATGTTCCCAAGTTCAGAGGCTTCAAAAGCCCTATGGTCTCATGCCATGGTGAATTGTATGAATGCATGGAGAATTAAAACAATGCAGGGAGTAAATAATTAATTAAAAATAAAGTACTAGGGCAAAATTAATTAATTTCTTTTCCACATTATTCTCCTCTGTTCACTAAGCAAGAGGGTATTTTTATTTTATTTTTGTGATTTTTCTACACAAAGATATGGATTTTTGAAGTTACGGTATTTAAATAAATCGAAAAATACCCTATTTATCTACTTATCCACGCGGCGCCGACTCAACCTCGGCGGCTCCGAATCGACACGCGTCGCTCCCTGGTTCGGCGCCGCCATCTGACTCGGCTGTCCGGGGCCCCGCGGTTCACGTACCATCTGCCGGTCCGACGCAATCCAAGCCGTCCATCCGATACACGCGCGATCCGACGGCTCCTGGTCATCGTCTACGACTGGTGCGATCCCGTGACCGTCCACACTCTAACCCTAAGAACTCTCTCGATTCTCAACGGATTTTCGTGTTCTTATGCTCTATGGATTCGTCTTGAAGAGACGAACACATCCATACGGTGAACATGCATTTAAATTGACCCAAAGTGAAATGAGAATCTCTGGAAGCTCGGGAAGAAGAGGGAGTCCATACCTTTGCTCAGAGAAGTGAGGCTTCGATCTGAGAGTTGTGTCACCTTTGATTGGGTCCAAGTAAGCTCCAGATGAAGTCCCCTGGCTCAGTGAATTGTCTAGCTATGAAAGTGACCACGGCCGATCACAAAGCTTGGAGGGCTGGAGCAACGCGGGTGGCTCTGGAGATGGGGCTTTCGGTGGGAAACTTCTCCTCTTGGTCCGGTGAAGGTGTAGGACCAATCAATTTGGGGATTGGCTCACCGTGAAGAAGTGTCCTGGTTTTTGGGCTAAAGTTTGAGCTCAAAATTGAGCTCGAGTTGGAGGGAATTGGGCTGGAATTCGGTGGGGATCAAGTGCTCTATGTGTGGAGAGTGATGCGGAATGATTTTGGCGCAGTTTCCTTAAGGTTTGGTTCAGCACCTCCTTTGGCCGAGAGGGTGAGGGGTTTAAATAGGCATGGTCGGAGGCTCTCCCACGGGGGTTTAATGGTTGGGATCGAGTACGCTTAGGTCAAGAGAAGAACAGCTACAATGGCCACTGGGGATGGGGCAGCTCAGCAGGTGAGAATTCCAAGCTTGGGCTCACATGTGAGCTCTCGGCCATGGAGTTTTCCAGCGACCCAGGCGGCTGGCCGGCAGGCATGGGTCACCCTCAGGTCCAGGTGGGTCAGGGCTGGGGTTTAGTGCAGTCAATTGGGCCTTGCCATGTGTAAAGGAGATGGCTTGGAATGGAATGGGGAAGAGGCCATTTTGGCTAGTTTTGGGTCAACCCATCCTTTTGGGCTAGGTGCACCACCCAAGGTCTGGTTTTGGGCTGAAAAGAGTCACTTGGGTCAGCTGCCATGGAGTGGTGAAGTCTCCATCCATGGTGAGGTGGCTAAGCATGGTTTAGTGTGTGACATGCTTAAGGTAAAAGGGTTTAAGAAGGATTAGGAAAGGGGCCCTCCTTTTGCCATTAATGGCTTGATCACATGTCAAACCTTCCATGGCTCCATGTGGCTTGTCCATGGCTTGCATGGCTTATCTTTGGCTTGGGAAAAGTTGAGTCAATTTCATGGAAATGGATTTAAGAAAAATTTTGGTATTTTAGGGGTGATTTGGCATGAGGCTTGATTTGGAATTATTTGATGATGTGATTAGAACTTAGGGAATGGCTTTGATTAAGTGGATGGCAAATGGAAATGTCATGTGGGCTTTAGGGTAGATTTTGGGCTCTTTGAAATGGTTTTAGATGGGCTTTTAAAATGGTTTAGGAAAGTGGGCTTTTGAATTTTAAAATGTATTTTGGGATGAAATTTTGGTAAAGGCTTGGGCCAAATAATTGTTGGGTTTAGCTCATAGATGTGTCATGAGTGACTTGGAGCAAATTGGGAGTGATTTGGGTTTGAATTGAGTTGAATTTGGGCTCCTTTGGTGAATGGGCCAATATAGGTCAAATTGGGCTAACTTGGGCCAATGTTGGGCTAGGGTTGAAATTGATGTAAAATTAATGTTGGGAAATATTTATGGGAGTGTTTCAAAGAGGTTTTGGCTTTGGTTAGGTTTTGATTTTGGGATTTGGGCTCATTTGGGTTAAGTTTGGGTTTAGGTCGAAATTGGGCCTTTTAGCTGGGTTGAATTTGAGTGGGGTTTGGGTCTAAATTTGGGCAAATCATGTAGTGTTTTGCTTGTGGGAATGTTAAGGAAGATTTAGAAAAGATTCGGGGCTAATTGGAGTTGAATTGGTGAGTTTGGGTTAGGTTTGGGTCATGGGTCAAATTGGGCTTTAAGCAAAGTGAAATTGGATCCAAATGTCAATCAAATTGGACTTGGATTTGGTCTAAATTGGTGTTGAGAATGTTGAATTGAAGTTTAGAATTGAATTGGACCAGAATTTGGGTCAATTGGGTAGGTTTGGTTTGACATTGGGTTCACTTAGGGTTAAAATGGGTCAAATTGGGGGTTTTGACAAAAGTAGGGTAAATTGACAAAATTGGCCCATGATGTAGTTGAACAAAATGCAATTGGGAATATTTGGGATTTTCTGGAATTTTCTGGGAATTTTCTGAATTTTTGGATTTTTGGGTCGAGAGGGGTATTTTGGGTATTTGGAGGGTATTGGGAGGTATTTTTGGAATTTTTGGTATTTTTGGGTATGGATGATCAATTTGAGTAATGTGGAAATGTTTGGGATTGATTTTGGGGAATTTTGGGTAATTTAGGTGATTTTGGAAATTTTGGGTAGTTTCAAGGGCATTTGGTAGGTTAGGCGGGTGTAGGGTCCCGGGGGTCAAAAATTGAAAATTTGGAAAATTGAAGATTGGGTGAATGTAAGTGGAATGAAATCATTTTGGTTGAGCCATGAAGCCACATCAAGCCCATATGAGCCATGAAGGGACTCATTTGAGGCATTCACTATGTTGTTCCTAACCCTCTTAGCGAGGGCTTAGGGGTTAAGGACCATCCATGTGAATCACCTACATGAGTCGGGAGGTCAAGTTAGGTATGGGTGTGGTTTTAGGAGGTGTATGAAAGTGTAGTGTATGAGTGTAGTGTGTGTGTAAGTCAGCCCCTTCACCGGACCGAGGCCACCTGTAGGCGGTCCTAAGGCCAAAGAGTCCTATAAGAACTCATCCTTTAAACTTCCACATTTGATTTCAACCCTCTAGGTGATTAGGGGTCTACGGATCAGAGTTTGTGGAGTTTGCAGGGAGTTAAGAAGTGGTTTGAAATTCTAGATGGTGGATCCCAATTCTAGTCCTCTAAGATAGTCGAAGGGAAAGCCTAAGGCTAGATCCTAAGTACTAAAGAGAAGAAGAGAAGACCTCATCAAAAATGAGGTCAACAAATGGACCCCCAATATGTGTGGTGAGTGACGGAGCACACCGCGCGTATTGGCGTTGACCGAAAAGATCAACAAAACCAACACAGATGTCCAAGTGACACACTTGGAACGAAGTAGAAGAATTCCCGCTGGGGAGTGTCAAGTATATCTCTAAGATTGGAGATTCCTGAACTCTCGCTGGGGAAGGGAAAAGGAGGTGAGTCCCAAATCACATGATGCGGGGAATTTCGATTTAAACTTTGTTTCATTTCATGTTCAAGTCATGATGCGTAAGTTTAGATTTTAAGTTTTCGTTTAGATTGAAGTTTTGTTAAGATTAATTTTGAAGGGATTTGATTTGAAATGAAAATTGAAATTTTGTGGTTTTAGATGTAACATCCTCGACCTCAAAAGAAAATTGAATTGATTGGATTGAATCATTACAATGAGGAGAGATCTCGCAGCAATGTGGTATTGGATGTAAAATCCTTAACCTCAAGAGCTCGATTTGGTGTGCTTCATTGCAATAGGAAGAGAATCTAAAGCAATGCGGTATTGGATGTAAAATCCTCAACCCCAAAAAAATTTGGATTTTGATGTATTTCATTGCAATAGGGAAAGAATCCTAAAGCAATACAGTCTCGGATGTAAAATCCTCAACCCCAAAGAGTTTGATTTTGATGTATTTCAGTGCAATAGGGAAAGAATCCTAAAGCAGTGCAGTCTCGGATGTAAAATCCTCAACCCCAAAGAGTTTGATTTTGATGTATTTCAGTGCAATAGGGAAAGAATCCTAAAGCAGTGCGGTATCGGATATAAAATCCTCAACCTCAAGAATTTGATTTTGATGTATTTCAGTGCAATAGGGAAAGAATCCTAAAGCAGTGCGGTATTGGATATAAAATCCTCAACCTCAAGAATTTGATTTTGATGTATTTCGAGTGCAATAGGAAAGAATCCTAAAGCAGATGCGGTATTGGATATAAAATCCTCAACCTCAAGAATTTGATTTTGATGTATTTCAGTGCAATAGGGAAAGAATCCTAAAGCAGTGCGATATTGGATATAAAATCCTCAACCTCAAGAATTTGATTTTGATGTATTTCAGTGCAATAGGGAAAGAATCCTAAAGCAGTGCGGTATCGGACGTAAAATCCTCAACCTCAAGAATTTGATTTTGATGTATTTCAGTGCAATATGGAAAGAATTCTAAAGCAGTGCGGTATTGGATATAAAATCCTCAACCTCAAGAATTTGATTTTGATGTATTTCAAGGTGCAATAGGGAAAGAATCCTAAAGCGAGTGCGGTATCGGATGTAAAATCCTCAACCTCAAGAATTTGATTTTGATGTATTTCGGTGCAATAGGGAAAGAATCCTAAAGCGATGCGGTATTGGATATAAAATCCTCAACCTCAAGAATTTGATTTTGATGTATTTTTTATTTTGCAAAGATTTGTAGTGTTGATTTGAAGAGTGTGGAATTTTGGTGTTTTGAGAATTTCATGAAAGTTGTAAAAGACTTTCATGGAAGGAAATAGATTAGGAGGGAATATGTAGATGCTACATATCCCATTCAAAAGAGTTGATTGAAAGTTGCTGGTTTGGATTGGATACAATTCCTCGCCACTAGATCCGAATCGAAAATCTCGTGGCTCCGTGTCAATGGAATCGACCGTTTCCATCCTAGACAAGGGAGAGAGTAGAATGGATCGGATTTCAGATTTGGAAGGTTGAGTTTGAATTTAATTGAGATTTGATTTGGAATCTGGAAAAATTGAATTTGAATTTGATTTAAAACTTGTGTTCATTTTGTTTGTCCTTTAACGATCCAAATTTATTTTATCGTTCATTTAATGTCCATGTGAATTTGGCGTTCATCATTTTTATTTTTTTTTTAAGGAAAGTTTTCTTTTATTCTTTTTGTTTCTTTTCCGTTCTTTGTTCGAAGTTCATTTAACTTTTAATGGCGTTTCCCAATCAATTTGCACAAAAGAGGTGAAGGCCAAAATTGTGACATGGTCACTTTCATTCCAATCATGCTGAAGATACATCATACAATTTGATCTGGAATACATATCATACAATCCATATAGACTCAAAACGGACTATGTATGATCTTTGTCGATCTATCCAAAAAGGCATCTGTCAAATATCCATGTCTGAATAGTGAGGTACATGGTCAATAACATCACCTTCCAAGCCATCCTCGGCAAGGATGTCGTATGGATGTACGTTGGAGGTGTGATATTTTCCGTGTAACTCACAGCTCGTAAGGTCGGAGGCTCTCTAGCTCCGGGTCCGGCTGGAAGTGGTAAGGTGCTTTCACGTCGTCCATCCTTCGAAAGTAAGCGAGATCCGCTTCACTGGTACTCACGGTATGCAATGTTTAGCGACATCCGCCCCGTTGCCTTTTAGTATCATGACGGAACCTACCGGTAATGGTATCTTTCTCGGCCCTCGGAACTCACTCGGGCCTGCTTATCCGGAGGTCGGATCCGAACATGATATTACACTCGTTCGGAAAAGAAGCGTGCGAAAGGTCTGACAAAGTCGTGGTGATCTATGTGCGGGGTATGCGATCACCCTTCTTGTAAATGTTAATGATGCAAGCTGTTGGGTATGCAATCTGTCGCGGTACCCTCCATGCTATCATTCTTTTTACCATCCTTTTAATGACTAATGGCATTGGATCCACCTGGCCATGACGGAGTATCCCCGGTGGGTTTCCCTTCCTGTCTTCCGCGAAGTTGTAGCAAGCATCCACATTGTATTGTAATTCTCCCCTTCCCTGGCATCCATCTCCGGGGTTCTGAGTAAGTGTTTTCTCTTAAGCGACCCGCTCGGCCCATTCTTTTCAAATCCCGGATGCGATCCACGATTTGTTGTTGTTCGTATTCGAGAACACGTACGTATGTAGCTCGAGGCCTTCTAAGTATATTGATCCTCCCGCCTACGATTCTCTCGAAGTATTCGAAAGTTTTCTTCTCGACCTTCGTATTCTTTCTAGCTCGTATTCCGGGATAATTTGCAAATGGCGAGGCCCGGTGACGTACTTGTGGGATATATGGCTCAATCCCTTCACGTTCTCCCGCATACCTCGGCTCCTCGGGGATGATGTCCGTCGGGACATCCTCCGGGTTGCTCACGCAACAAGGTCATGCATTACCGGTGACTTCATCCGGTGGCGTAGTAGCCTTCTTTCTTTTGTTCTTCTTGAGATTTCTCCGGTTTCTTCGTTATCCTCGGAGCTGGCCTCCTTCCTTCGAGTTCTCGGCGAACCGGTATCCTTGAAGTATATGCCGTGCGTAGCAATCGTCTCGTCGCGCTGATCCGCTGCTAATTTAGTTAACATCTTGCGGATACGACGATTTTTATTTCTTCGTTGAGTTGCTTGTGAGAGTAGCTCTTCGTATTTCCCGAGTTTACGTGGGCGCGGCGCCGACAAGCTCGCCCTCTGCCGTAGCGACTACGGACTTGATTCTCTTGTCCTCTTCGGTGTTTGTTTTTCTTTTCTTCTGCTTTGGATTGGTGGCTTGGGCCACCCACTTTCATTCTTGTCGGTCGGGCAGTTCCTCTCGGTCAGCCGGGACCCGAGTCACTTTCCTCGTATTGCGAGGCCCGCTGGTGCGAAGTCGAGTCGATCTCTATTATCGCTCCATCTTTCACCCTCTTTTCGTCGAGTGCAAGGCTTACGCCATTTCTAAAGTTCGGGACCAACCGCCGGTTCGACATTTCCCTGCGAAAAGACAAGGAAAAGGATCGAGGTCCGTACTAAGAACAAGAACATTAAGAAAATGTTTATTAAAAACAAATTTTTTATTATTTTTGTATTTTTCAATTTAACGGGAATGAAGTGGGATAAGATCGGGAAAGAGATTTTGATATGGAAGAGAGAAAACAAGGAAAACTTTATTATCATGATTTTATTTATCTTAGTACATTTTTTATTATTTTTGGGTTCGGACCCGGTCATAAGTAATTACCTCACCCGTGCTTCTAGGAATGAAAAATTCATTCCTTCGAAACATCGAGTAGCGTAATACTTCTTCAAGTATCGTCCATTGATCGGAAGCATATGTCGTTCTCCTTGGCAATTCACTAGGCTGGTAGGAGCCTCCGAGTAGGCGCCTCGACTACGAACGGTCCCTCCCAAGTGGGTTCAAATTTTCCTCCTATCTTGCGGTGTGCGAGGATAGGTCTTTTGAGAACGAGAACTAAGTCACCAACTTTGAAGGTTCTTGGGCGGACCGATCCATCATGGGCTTGAACCATCTTAGCTTGGTATAGTTCTAAATTCTGCTCGTGCTGCAAGTCTTTTCCCTTCCGGGCTCTCTAATTCCTCTAGTCGTAATTTGGCATTCTCTTCGTCGTGATCTTGTTTGCAATCGCAATTCGAGTGAAGGAAGCTTGGACCTCTAAGGGTAACACTTGCCTCGGACCCATACACCGGAGCGTAAGGCGTAGCTTGAGTAGGAGTTACGAAGGTTGTCCGGTAGGCCCATAAGGCTTCTAATGACTTCTCGTGCCAATTTCTCTTATTATCGTCCAAAGTCTTCTTTAAAATTTGAACGAGAGTTTTATTAAAAGCCTCGACTGGGCCGTTTGCTCTTGGGTAGTAAATTGTTGAATATCGCCGGTCGATTCCGTGTCTCCCGACAAAATTGTTGATTTGTGTGCTTCGAATGCCGACCCGTTATACGAGATGATCCTGCGCGGCACTCCGAAACGGTAGA
This sequence comes from Papilionanthe hookeriana x Papilionanthe teres, assembly GCA_022702705.1. Taxonomy (NCBI): domain Eukaryota; kingdom Viridiplantae; phylum Streptophyta; class Magnoliopsida; order Asparagales; family Orchidaceae; genus Papilionanthe; species Papilionanthe hookeriana x Papilionanthe teres. The sequence continues at coordinate 9,310 of JAKZJZ010002415.1, forward strand.
CAACTTGGTTCTTGAAAAATTGTAGCACGTGATGTGCTTTCACTTCTACGAGTGGAGCCGCCTCGCCCACTTAGAAAAGTAGTACGTAGCCGCAAGAATGAAGCGATGTCCTTTTGAAGACGGTGGTTCTATTGGACCCACTATATCCGTGCCCCAACATTCAAATGGCCACGACGCAATTGTCGGATGGAGCACGTTTGGAGGTTGGTGTAGAACCACTCCGTGCACTTGGCATCGGTGACGGCTCTTGGCGATTTTCATGCGGTCGGTCATCATCGAGGGCCGGTAGTACCCTAGTCTTTTAATTTTCATTTTCATCTTCGGGCCCGACCGGTGAGCGCCACGAGTCCTGAATGCACCTCTTTAACAATTTCACGGGCCTCGGACCCGCTTAGGCACCTTAGCCACATTTGATCGAAAAGACCTTCGTATAATGTGTTGTTTATTAATGCGTAGGATGGAGTTCTTTTCTTGATCCGATAGTTAACGACCTATCGTCCGGTAGTTTTCCTGTTTGCGGGTAATCTATTAATGGTCGTCGCTCGATCTTACGTGTTTTCCGTCACTTCGTTGCAATTGATCCTTTTTCCTCTTCGATTTGTGTATTGTGTCCATGTCGAGTCGTGATAGGACTTGACGTCCGTGAGCTCGACACTTCCATCGATTCATCTTGCAAACAGGCAAATTCTTTTGCGAGACGGGCTAGCGCATCCGCTAAAGCGTTTTCTTTTACGGGAATTTTGTAGATTGTCACATTCGGAATTTGTTCAACAGTTTGTATGGCATACTGGAAGTATTGCTCGAGTCTTGGTTTTAAAATTTCGTATTGTCCGTCGATCCGTTGAATGATTAGTTGCGAATCCGTAGATGTTGATGTCTGTTATACCCATTTGAATAGTTAATTCCAGTCCTGTTATGAGGGCTTCATATTCTGCTTCGTTATTTGTACACGGCTCTGTTAAGTGGTAGGAGTATCTTAACATTCCCCGCTCCGGTGTTATAAAGATTAGTCCGATCCCTGCCTTACCGGGCACTATCACTTGCGATTCTTCATCTTTGTGTGCTGAAGATGCTCCGTCGAAATATAATTCCCAACGTCGATCATCATGGTCTTCTAGGTTCATTATTTGTTCATCTGGCAAATCGTCATTAAGAGGAGATTCCGCCGCAAAGGGTGTCTTTGCGAGGAAGTCTGCTAAGACTTGTCCCTTTACGGCACGAAGAGGCACGAAAGTTATATCGAATTGCGATAATATCATTGACCATCCGGCAAGTCCGCTAGAAAGCGTTGGACGGGTCATCAAGTATTGCAATGGATTAAATTTCGAGATCGGGTTGACCTTATGAGAAAGCATGTAATGCTCGAGCTTTTGAGCGGCGAAGATCGGGGCTAAACAGATGCTTTTCGATTGCGGGATACCTTATTTCCGTCGGAAGTAAACGACGGCTTAGGTAGTAAAGAGCATTTTCTTTACCCTCATCATTGACACAGGCTAACGGGGCTCGAGAGAGTCGTCTAAAGCCGCGGTATAAAGTATCGACGGTCTACACGAGGCCGGGGCTGCTAAGACGGGAGGTGTCATTAAATATTGTTTAATGTCCTCGAAGGCCCTACGGCATTTCTCTTCCCAAATAAATTTGGCGTCCTTTTTAACTAATGCCGAGAAAGGCTGACACCTACTTGACAAGTTTGAGATAAAGCGTCGAAGATATGACAACTTTCCTTGAAAAGATCGTAGTTGTTTTAAGGTTTTGGGAGGCGGCATTTCTAAGATAGCTTTAATCTTTTCCGGGTCGATTTCAATTCCACGATGTCGGACAACGAATCCTAAGAATTTCCCGGAGGTGACGCCGAAGGCGCATTTTAAGGGATTCATCTTAAGGTTAAATTGTCTTAATCGTTCGAAAACAATTCTCAAATCATACAGGTGGTTTTCCTTTACTTTGCTTTTGATGACCACATCATCCACGTAGCATTCGACTTGATTGTGGATGAGATCATCAAAAATTCTTGTCATCGCTCTGCGGTAGGTTGCTCCTGCGTTCTTCGGTCCGAATGGCATCATTTGTGTAGCAATATACTCCGATCGGCGTTCGAATGATGTAAGTTTTTCATCTTCTGGAGCCATTTTTATGCGGTTGTATCTCGAAGATCCATCCATGAATGAGAATATTTCATGTGTTGAAGCGATGTCGATCATTAATTCTGGGATCGGTAGAGGAAATTCATCTTTTGGACATGCCTTGTTTAAATCTCTGAAATCTACACAAATTCTGATCTAACCATTCTTCTTCCGACTGGTACCACATTGGCTAACCAAGTCGGGTATTGTTCTTCACGGACAAATTTAGCGTCTATTAGCTTTTTAACTTCGAGCTATGACTTGTTGTTCGATTTCTAGACGCATTCTTCCGGGACCTTGTCCGAGCGGGACGAAGTAGGATCCACTCTAGCTTATGGATTGCGACCTGCGGAGCTAAACACGGCATCTCATCGTAGCTCCAAGCAAAACAGTCTTTAAATTCCATTAATAACTTGATTATTTCTTCGGAGTCTTCTTTATTGAGTAAGGAGCTAACAAAGGTAGGTCTAGGTTCTTCGCTAGTACCTAAGTTAACTTCCGTTAACTCATCTATTGTAGATTTGATCTCTTCTTCGAACTCTGTGGAGCGTCTCCGATTTGTAAATCTTCGAGTTCTTCCGTAGCTTCCATGCGGTTTTCATTAGACTCGTAAGTGACAACCATGCAAAATTCAGTATCGTCAACTGATCCTACTGTGCCGAATCCGAGACCATGTTTTGAATTGGGTGGACGACCGGAGTTATTCCATAAATTTTCAAAATGTTGTGATCGACCCTTTGTCCATTGTCGAGGTAAGAAACCACGCTGAATTAAATTTTGAACATAGGGAGAGTACCATTCAAAAGGAAATTCCATTAATTCTGATGAAGTAGCATCTTCAAATTGTACATTATTTTCGGTTTTGGAGGAAGGAGCACCACGGTAGAATTTGATGGGCTTTGCACCACCGCTACGTACCTCTTTGACCTCCATACCCTCGATCTTATTAGAATGGATCGGGGTCAGGGTCATAGTATGTACATAGTGGTTAATCTTCTCGTACATTGATTTATATTCTTCGTTTCTTTCATCTTCGAGAGAGATTCGAATTGCGGCTTCTTCCGAGCTTATTGTCGCTGCTTCTTGCTTGATTTCTTTTTCTTCTTAAGAGCTCGTCTTCCCAATCGACATTGATGGCTGGTTTCCTCTGTCCAATCGTCCTAACGTCTCTGCCACGACCTCGTCCCCGGCCTCGACCTCGGATGCGAGTTGTGGAGAAACCTTCACCATCTCGCCGTAAGGGAGTGGTGAGTGACTGTTGGACTAGAACTTCAGGTTCTTCGTTGTCCCAAATTTCCTTTGCTTCATTTGTTATGGTATCTCTGGAGAAGATTGTTTTCTTCGGAGGTGCGTAATAAGCTGCATCTTCATGGATTCCAATTTCATGTACGGAGAACGGTTGTAAGTCACCTTTGATGCACTGTTCCCCTCCATCGTAGTATTTGATGCATTGATGTAGAGATGATGGTACCATCCGGTTTTCATGTATCCACGGTCGGCCCGATAGAGCGTTGAACGACGTTTCGAATCGATTATGTGAAATTTCGCGGTTGTCTTTGCTAAGTCACCGGTCTTCATTAGCGGTGTTATTGATCCGAGGGCTCTTTCTCCTTTACGGTTGAATCCTCTTAATAACATTTTGTCCGCTTCGAGCTCGCGAGCATCAATTTCCAAGTATGCTTAGCGTTCGAAGATTCATTATATTGATTGATGCTCCCGGATCCACCAATACTGCGGAGAGCGTAAACTTCCCAATTGTAGCTGAAATGTACAATGGTCGGTTGTGGTCTGTCGTCCCAAGTAGTAGGTCGTTGTCCGTGAAGGTAACACCTCGCTTGTTCCTTTAACGAGCAAACCTCATCTAAGGACTCTCCGGCCATTCGAGCTAAGCAAATTTCCGGATCAAGTAAGGCCTTGATCGAGCTTCTCTCATCTCCTTTGATAAGATGAGAGCGTCGTAGATGCTCGGTTTGGTTGGTAGTTTCCTAAGATGGGCTAGCACGTTGTAGTCCACTTTGTTTTCATGTGCCTCGTTTTCTTCTCGAATGGGTATTTCTTCTGCAGGGGTTGGTTCTTCTCGAACAACCACACGCTTCCTTTGTCCTTTGGACCCATTCTCGGAGGTAGAACTCTTCCACTTCTTAAGTTGACTTCGTGATTTCTTCGAAGTTTAGCATTGAGTTTGTCGGTGTCTCCTTCCGAATCGGAATGACGGATTCTTCGAGATTAGCTTCGGAGTACGAAGGCTCTAACTCTATTGTATTTGGAGCTCCTCGAAACTCGCAAATAGATTCGTTGCTTGTTGAACTCTCGTAGCCTTCCAGTGGATGTCTTCTTCATCATTGTGATCGTCGAGATTGTGTATGATTTGAGAATTGTTATTTGTATCGGAATCGACGTCGGATTAGGTTGATTGTCGCTAGTCACGTAATCGTTAGAAACAGTCAAAACGTAGCCAACGCCATAACCCTCATCATTATAAGATCCCACCGGGGTGAGCAAATAATCATACAGAGTCAGAGGTTCGAGAGATTTCTCCCCGAATCGGAAACAACTATCCTAGGATAAACGGCCCCTAGTCTAGCCTTAGGTGCCTCGGTCTTCTCTTCTTCGTCAATTTTCTTCTTTTCTTCGATTGTTTCTTGTTGAGGTGGTTCTTCCATCGCAAGTGATAGCGCCGACTTGACGGTTTCGAACTTTGAATTGAAGCTCGCACCGAAGCGGTTTGGATGTGATCTAAAATCTTCTTCGAAGACTTTGTCCAAGCGGTAGTCCATCCATCATCAGTCGCATAGGGATCTATCGGAACAATGAAATCCGTCGAGATAACATTGACGGAACCTCCTTTCTGGGGTTCCTTCATGTATTCTTTCGGGATCGTTATATTCTCTTTCCGAAGATTGTCGTTGAGCCAACTCTTGAAGGTAATACAATCTTCTATTTTGTGCCCAAGCATCCGGTGGTAAGGGCAAAAGTTGGGATCACCTCTCTTGTCGACTTCTTCCGGTCTTTTAGGCTGCGGCGATTGGAAATGCGGAGTCTTCATCGAGGCTCGCGGAACATTTCGACACCGCCTCATTCTTGAACGGATACTCCTCGCTCGAAGCTCCCTTAGCGTACGTTGTGGACGAGGCGGTTGTTCATACTTGTTGAGATGACCGATAAGCCGGGTCGGGGTTCTCTGGTAATTCTGTTGAGGTTGCTTTGCGGTCGTTCGACGATATTTGTATCGGTTGCTTGCCTTTATCGACTCGCTGCGACGATCCGGACTTCTTTTCAAAAGTTTTCACGGGCTTCGTTTGTACGTTTTATCGGTGAAACTTAATTGCTTCGCCTCCTCTTGCAAGCTTCCGGCCTTGCTTAACAACTTCTCGAAAGTCTTAATAGTAAATCCCTTGAGGAGAAGTGCTTATCGGGCCATGGATGCTTTTTAAGTAAAATGCCGATCGCATGTTGTTCTTGTAACCGTGGCTCACACTTCATACTTAGGTTCCTCCATCGAAGTATGTAGTCCACCAAGGTTTCATTCGGCTTCTGCTTCTCTACCACTAAATCACCTATAGTGATGTGGTGCTGAGCTCCGACAAATCGCTTGATGAAGAGGTTCTCTAATTCTGAAAATGTCTTCACCGAACAGTTTGGTAATTCCGCATACCAATCAAAGGCGATCTACGACGAGTCGCCGACAAATTGTCGGAAGAGTAAAGCATCACTTCCGCCGGCATTGCAACAAGCGGCACGAAAATGTGCAACATGCTTGCCGAGGGTTTCCGGTTCCATCAAAGGTCTTGAACGAGAGGTGGTACAAAGCCTTTCGGATATTGAACGGCGTCGAATTCTTCCGGGTAAGGTCTACCGTCCGAATGGATGTTCCGCTCTTTGATTGTGCCAAGGCTTCTCGCACTCGTTGTTCCACCAAGCTCTTGATATCCTTTTACGGAATCATGCTTTGTGTTGCATCCTTCTTTAGTTGATCATCCCCGTTGACGGATGTAATCTCCTTTCCTCCGTCTACGATGTGAATGACATTCGGGGGTGTTTCCCTTTGGGGTTGAACTCGACTACGGAGAGTGGCTAGGGCTGCGACCATCTCTTCCATCCTTTTCGCCATTTGGGCGATCGTATCATCTTTCTCTTGAAGTCGCCTTCTCATTACTTCCGGCTCCTCTCTTCTGCGGTCGCAGGAGCACCTTGTGAAGCCGACGAAGCTCGTGTTTCGACCATGTTAATTTCGCATACTCATCATCCATGAACTGCGACGAGTCAACTTCATCTCCGAATTTCTCTTCTCTTTCCCTTGCTAGTCGCCGAATATCGGTTCTTAACTTTTCCATAGCATCTTCTAGTAGGTCTTTTACGTACATCCTTGCGGTTGTCATGTGACAATTGTCGAGTTTCTTTCTCATGAGTCCCCTTCGTTGCGGTAGCACTTTCTTCGGACTCAAGTCTCCTGACGAGACTTTCCTTTTCGGTCGTTGTTTCGGTCTTAATTGGTCGGTAGTGGGACGCCATACCATCCTTCTAGCGGTAGAAGGCCTAGGACCGGATGGTCCGTCGGTCGAATCGTCGGAAGGTGGTATCCTCCCTGATCTGTAAACCTGAAACAACAACAGGTGGACTAGCCTTCATCTTCTTATTAGGCTCTTCTGCAGCGATAGCAGGTTCTACTCGTGGCCCAAGACGGGACTTGGCCGGCACCCGTCCTATCCTTCTTAAAATCTCCGATACAGGGCATTTTTCTTTCTTTGCTAATTTCTCAATCACAGTCTGTAGTCGGGCAAGTGGTGTAACCCTAGCCCTCTTTCTTCTGTTGTCGCCATAATATGCGGGTCGAGGTAACGTAGAAGCAATCCTGCGGACATTTTCCTCGTCAGCTGCGGCGGAAAGGGGATGGAATCTACTCCCTTCCAAAGGGGGGTATACTCGGACAATGGTATGTATTCGGGTAGTGGTGTGTACTCGGGAATTTCTTCAGGAAAGCGACTTCGGCGGCTACGGCCTTCTCGGCAATCTTCCTGCCTCCGTTTCTCCTCCGAGTCCGTGTTAGGGGTGGAACCCTTGAGCTGGACCCAATTTGAAAACGAAGGTCTTGCACGGAAATCCGTACCCTCCACGGTAACATGCTCGTTGCAAATTTGAACTTCCTTCCCCTTCGGTTGGCGGGAGCCGGGGTAGGTGCGGAGACGACTAGACCAGGTGGGGGTAGAGATAACGGTCCTTCTATGGACGGCGGTACTCCTCTCAACTGGAACCCTTTGCAGAGGAGGAAATTCTTGAGTTGATTTAAGGTTGAACTCAATCATGGGTTTCTCAGTTTCTGACACTTTGTCCATCAGTGCGAAAAGGGTAACGTCAGCGATCTTGACATTCGTGTTCTCGAATCCTTGTCCAAACCGGATGATCCCATTGTCGGGCAGCTCATCCTTGTAAACAGCGAAGTCCAGTCCATTGGTGAAGGAGAAAATCGGTTTTGGGGCTTCCATTTC
>JAKZJZ010002416.1:0-7500 GCA_022702705.1 Papilionanthe hookeriana x Papilionanthe teres
ACAAATTTAGTCAATTGGTTGATCATTGGGTCAAAAGCTGACCATTTTGACCAAGGTTGACTTTTTGGTCGAAAGTTGACCTGTTGGTCAATGGGTGGTCATTGGTCGAAAATGTGGTATTTTCACTTAAATGGACTTCTTGGTCGAAATTTAACTTATTGGCCGATTGGTTTGTCGATAGGTCGATCATTGACCATTTTGTATAAAGTTAACTTTTCGGTCAGATTGACTTATTGGGTCATTTATTCAAAAATTGTTTATTTTGACCGAAATTGACTTTTTAGTCGAATGTTGACTGATTAGTCCGATGAGGTCGAGTCATTGGGTCAATGATTGACCATTTTGACTAAAGTTGACTTTTGGTCGAAAAGATGACCTATTGGGTCAATGGGTTGGGCATTAGGTCGAAGATTAACCTTCTTGACCAAAGTTGACTTTTTGGTCGAGATCGGTTCTTAGGTCAAATTGGTCGTTAAGTCGAAAATTGATTCATTTTAATCAAAATTGACTTTTTGGTCAAAAGTTGACTATTGGGTCAATGAGTTGGTCATTGGGTTAAGGATTGACTATTTTGACCAAAGTTATCTATTGGTCAAAATTTAACCTATTTAGGTCAATGAGGCGGTCAGTAGGTTAAAAATTGACAAGTTTGGGCAAAATTGACTTTTTGGTCAAAAGTTGACCTTTTGGGTCAATAGGTTGGTCATTGGGTCAAGGATTAACCATTTTTGCCAAAGTTGATTTTTTAGTCAAAAGGTAACAAATTGGGTCAATTGGCTGGTCATTAGATTAAAAATTAACTATTTTGCCCAAAATTTACTTTTTGGTCAAAAATCGACCTATTCGGTCAATGGATTGGTCTTTGGATCAATGTGGTGGTCATTGGGTCAAAATTGGCCATTTTGACCAAAGATTACTTTTTGGTCAAAAGTTGACCTATTTTGACCAAAATTGAATTTTTGGTCAAAAGTTAACTTTATTAGATCAACGAGATAGTCATTAGGTCGGACATTGACTATTTTGACCAAAGTTAACTTTTGGTCAAAAGTTGACATATTTGATCAATGAGGTTGTAATTGGGTGAAGAATTGACCATTTTGTCCAAAGATGACTTTTTTGGTCAAAAGTTAACTTATTGGGTCAATGGGTTGGTCAATGGGTTAAAAATTGACCATTTTAACCAAAGTTGACATTTTGGTCAAAAGTTGACGTATTTGGTCGATGAGTTGGTAATTGGGTCAGAATTAACCATTTTGATCGAAGATGACTTTTGGTCGAAAAGTTGATCTATTGAGTCGATTGGGTTGGTCATTGTGTCAAAAATTGACCATTTTGACCAAAGTTTTCTTTTTGTTCGAAAGTTGACCTATTGGGTCGAAAAGGTGGTCATTAGGTCGAAAATGCTTATTTTGACCAAAATTGACTTTTTGGTCGAATGTTGACTCTATTTGGTTAATGAGTTTGTCATAAGGTCAAGGATTTACCATTTTGACCAAAGTATATTTTTTTGTCAGAGATTGACTATTGGGTCAATAATTGGTCATTAATTCAAAAATAGACTATTTTGACTAAAATTGACTTTTTGGTTAAAAGTTGACCTATTATGTCAATGGTTTGGGCATTAGGTCGGGGATTGAGTATTTATATTTAATGGGTAAGTAAATTATAAATAAAAAAATATATAGGAATATATATATATATATATATATATATATATATATATATATATAAAATATTTTTTTAAATGTTTTATGTATAGTATATTATTTATAAATATAATTTAATTATAAAAATAATTAATAATTAAATAAATTAGAAATAAAAAAATATATAGCTATATATAAATATATATTTATATATATATATATATAAATTTATATTATATTATTTTTTTATTTTAAATGTTTTAAGTATAGTATATTATTTATAAATATAATTTAATTATAAAAATACTTAATAATTAAATAAATTATAAATATATATATATATATATATATATATATATATATATATATATATATATATATATATATATATATATATATATATATATATATATATATATATATAATATTATTTTTATTTTAAATGTTTAAAGTATAGTATATTATTTAAAAATATAATTTAATTACAAAAATATTTAATAATTAAATAAATTAAAAATAGAAATATATATATAGGTATAGATATATATATATATATAGATATATATATATATATATATAAATTTATTAATATTATTTTTTTATTTTAAATATTTTAAGTATAGTATATTATTTATAAATATAATTTAATCATAAAAAAATATAAAAGTTAAATAATCTATAAATAAATAAATTTATATCTCGTATATATAAATATATATATATAAATATATATATATATATATATATATATATATATATATATATATATATATATATATATATATATATATATATATATATATATATATATATATATATATAGTAAAAATTTATATAAAATTATTTTTTTATTTTATATATTTTAGGTATTGTATATTATTTATAAATATAATTCAATTATAAAAATAATTAATAATAAAAAAAATTATTAATAAAAATATATATAGAGAGGTACATAAATACATATTTATATATATAAAAAAATTTATTTAATATTATTTCTTTATTTTAAATATTTTAAGTATAGTATATTATTTATAAATAGAATTTAATTATAAAAATACTTAATAATTAAAAAAATTATAAATAAAAAAATATATATAGAGGTACATAAATATATATTTATATATATTTAAAAATTTATTTAATATTATTTTTTTATTTTAAATATTTTAAGTATAATATATTATTATTAAATATAATTTAATTATAAAATTATTTAATAGTTAAAAAATGATATATATATATATATATATATATATATATATATATATATATATTAATTTATATAATATTAGTTTTTTATTTTAAATTTTCTAAGTTTTGCATATTATTTTAAATATAATTTAATTATAAAAATATTTAATAGTTAAAAAAGTTATATAATATTAGTTATTTATTTTATATTTATATTTATTTAATATTATTGTTTTATTTTAAATATTTTAAGTATAGGATATTATTTATAAATATAATTTAATTATAAAAAGTTTTAAAAGTTAAAAAAATTATAAATAATTAAATAAATAAACAAATAAATATATATTATAAATAAATAAATAAATAAATAAATAAACAAATAAATAAATAAATAAACAAAATTAAGTACATCATATTAAATAAATTACAAATAAAAATATATATAGGTATATATAAATAAATATATTTATATATTTAAATATATATAAATTTCTTTAATATTATTTTTTATTTTAAATATTTTAACTATAGTATATTATTCATAAATTTAGTTTAATTATAAAAATATTTAATAGTTTAATAAATTATAAATAAATAAATAAATATATATATATATATATATATATATATATATTAATATATACCTATTTATATTTTTATTTACAATTTATTTAATTATTAAATATTTTTATGATTAAAATATATTTATAAATAATTACTCTACTTAAAATATTTAAAACAAAAAAAATAAAATTATATATATATATATATATATATATATATATATACACGTATATATATATATATATATATATATATATATTTATACATATATATATTTATTTATAAAGTATTTAACTATTAAATAGTTTTATAATTAAATAATATTTATAAATAATATACTATACTTAAAATATATAAAATTAAAAAATAATATTAAATAAATTTATATATATATATATATATATATATATATATATATATATATATATATATATATATATATAGTTATTTATAATTTATTTAACTATTAAATATTTTTATAATTAAAATCTATTTAAAAATAATATACTATACATAAAATATTTACTTTAAAAAATAATATTATTAAAGTTTACATATACATATATATGTATATATATATAAATATATATTTATATTTATATATACATATATTTATTTATTTATTTATAATTTATTTAACTATTAAATATTTTTATAAATAAATTATATTTATAAATAATATGCTTATACTTAAAAAATTTAAAATATAAAAATAATATATATAAAATTATATATATATATATATATATATATATATATATATATATATATATATATATATATATATATATATATATATATATATATATATATATATATATATATATATATATATGTTTATATATACACATATATAATTAATTATTTATAATTTATTTAACAATTAGAAATTTTTATAATTAATTTATATTTATAAACAATATCCTATACTTAAAATATTTAAAATAAAAGAATAATATTATATATATATATATATATATATATATATATAACTTTTTTAACTATTAAATATTTTGATAATTAAATTATATTTAAAATAATATGCAATACTTAAAATATTTAAAATAAAAAACTAATTTTATATAAATTAATATATATATATATATATATATATATATATATATATATATATATATATATATATATATATATATATATATCATTTTTTTAACTATTAAATAATTTTATAATTAAATTATATTTAATAATAATATTTTATACCTAAAATATTTAAAATAAAAAAATAATATTAAATAAATTTTTGTATATATATTTAATAGTATTTAATAAATAAAAAAATAATATTTAATTAAAAAATAATATTTAATTAATTTTAAAAATATTTAATAGTTTAATAAATTATAAATAATTAAATTTATATATATATATATATATATATATATATATATATATATATATATATATATATTTATATAATATTATTTTTATTTTAAATATTTCAAGTATAGTATATTACTTATAAATATAATTTTAATATAAAAATAATTAATAGTTAAATAAATTATAAATAAAAATATAAATATTTGTATATATAAATAAGCTATATAAATATATATATATATATATATATAGTAATATTTTTTTATTTTAAATGTTTTAAGTATAGTATATTATTTATAAATATTATTTAATTATAAAAATATTTAATAATTAAATAAATTATAAATAAAAATATTGGGTCAATGGGTTTGTCATTGGGTCAAGGATTGACCGTTTTGACCAAAGTTCACTTTTTGGTCAGAGATTAACTAATTGGGTTAATAATTGGTCATTAATTTAAAAATTGGCTATTTTGATCATAATTGGCTTTTTGGTCAAAAATTGACCTATTGGATCAATGGGTTTGTCATTGGATCAAGGATTGACCATTTTGACCAAAGTTAACTTTTTGGTCAGAGATTGACTTATTGGGTCATTTATTCAAAAATTGTTTATTTTGACCAAAATTGACTTTTTAGTCAAATGTTGACCTATTAGTCCAATGGGCTGGTCATTGGGTCAATGATTGGGTCAATGATTGACCATTTTGACAAAAGTTGACTTTTTGGTCAAAAGATGACCTATTGGGTCAATGGGTTGGGCATTAGGTCAAATATTAACCTTCTTGACCAAAGTTGACTTTTTGGTCAGAGATTGGTTTACTGGGTCAAAATTGGTCATTAAGTTAAAAATTGACTGTTTAATCGAAATTAACTTTTTGGTCGAAAGTTGACTGATTGGGTCGATGAGTTGGTCATTAGGTTAAGGATTAATTATTTTGACCGAAGTTATCTGTTAGTCGAAATTTAACCTATTTAGGTCGATGAGGCGGTCGATAGGTTGAAAATTGACAAGTTTGGGCAAAATTGACTTTTTGGTCAAAAGTTGACCTTTTGGGTCAATAGGTTGGTCATTGGGTCAAGGATTAACCATTTTGGCCAAAGTTGATTTTTTAGTCAAAAGGTAACAAATTGGGTCAATTGGTTGGTCATTGGATGAAGGATTGAACATATTCACGAAAGTTGACGTCATTGTGTCAGAAATTGACCATTTTGACCAAATTTGACTTTCGGTCAAAAGTTAACCTTTTGGGTCAATGAGGTGGTCATTAGGTCAAAAATTGACAATTTTGATCAAAATTGACTTTTTTGTTCAAAAGTTGACCTAATGGGTCAATAATTGGAAATTATGTCAAAAATTTACTATTTTAACCAATATTGATTTTTTAGTCAAAAGTCAATATATTGGGTCAGTGGGTTGGTTATTGGGTCAAGGATTGACAATTATGACAAAAGTTGACTTTTTCGTCAAAGATTTACTTATTGGGTTAATAATTGGTCATTAGGACAAAAATTGTCTATTTTGACTAAAAAGTTGACTTTTTGGTCAAATATGACCAATTTGGCCAGCGGGTTGGTCATTGGGTCAAAAATTGACCATTTTAATCAAAGTTGTCTTTTTTGTAGTATATTATTTATAAATGTAACTTAATTATAAAACGCTCTTTCTTTTAAAATTTATATATATATATATATATATATATATATATATTTATATATATTTAAATTTATTTAATATTATTTTTTAAAATATTTTAAGTATAGTATATTATTTATAAATATAATTTGATCATAAAAATATTTAATAATTAAATAAATTGTAAATAAAAATATATATGGGTATATATTAATAAATAAATAAATATATGTAAAGGTATATTATTTTTTATATTTTAAATGTTTTAAGTATAGTATATTATTTATAAATATAATTTAATTATAAAAATTTTTAATAGTTAAATAAATTATAAATAAAAAATTATATATGGCTATATATATATATATATATATATGTATATATATATATTTATAATTAATTTAATTATTAAATATTTTTATAATTAAATTATGTTTATAAATAATATAATATATTTAAAATATTTAAAAAATATTATTAAATAAAAATTTAAAATTAATAAATGAATATTTAAATATTTTAAGTATATTATATTATATTATATATATATATATATATATATATATATATATATAAATAACTATTATTTTTAATTTATATTTTAAATATTTTAAGTATTTTTATTTATAACTATTAATTTATATTTTAAAGATTTTAAGTATATTATATTATTTATAAATATAATTTAACTATAAAAATTTTTAATAGTTAAATAGATAATAAATAAATAAATAAATATGTGCATATATAAATATATATATTTTTTATGTATATAAATTTTTTTAATATTATTTGTTTAAATATGATTTTATTATAAAAATATTTAATAATTAAATAAATATATATATATATATATTATTTATTGAATATTATTTTTATTTTAAACATTTTAAGTATAGTATATTATTTATTATTATAATTTAAATATTAAAATATTTAATTGAAAAATAAATTATAAATAAAAATATAAATATATGTATATATAAATATATATATATATATATATATATATATATATATATATATATATATATATATATATATATATATAATATTGGTTTTTTTTATTTTAAATGTTTTAAGTATAGTATACTATTTATAAATATATTTTAAT
>JAKZJZ010002416.1:12500-16917 GCA_022702705.1 Papilionanthe hookeriana x Papilionanthe teres
ACGATTAAAAGCTCTTTCAATTTGCACACGAGTGCTCTTTTTCGAGTGGGGTAACTTGTAGTAGGTAGGATGGGAAGGATGTTAGTATGCTTCTTAAGAGGGTTATTACTGCCACCATTTGATAAAAAGAGTTGGTCCAGACAATTCGATACTGGAATGAATCTTATCCGGAATCTCATCGAAATGCACTTGTTTTGCCCTTCCCAAGGTGAGAAGTACACCCAGTATTTGATAGGGAGAGAAGTAGGAGAGAAGCCGGTAAATTCCGGAATCCGATGCTTGGTGTGGATAGGGATGTGTTTGGAGAAGACCACTTGGCACTTTGCGGAATTAAAGAACGAGCCGGATTGAGTTTGAAAAGAATCCGGACAGCGTTTAAGCTTCTTAACTACAGATCCTGTGGGCCTTGGAATAGATCATGATGTCATCTGCAAACATAAGATGAGAAATAGCTATGTTAGATCTATGATGATACCTGGTATAATTTTGATGAAGAAAGTCTCTATCCAGTATTCTAGAGAAGTAATCCAGTGAGATGATGAATATGGTGGGAGATAGGGGGTCTCCTTGTTTGAGCCCTCTAGTAGCTTTGAATGAGCCCCAGGCTTGGCCATTAAGAAGGATAGAATGTTCATTAGACTCAAGCCATCTTCTTATAAGGTTGCAAAATTGAGAGTTAAATCCTCTAGCAGTAAGCACATCCATAATGAAATCCCAGTTAATTGTGTCATAGGCCTTTTGAATATCCAATTTGTAAATGATATTGCCCCCTCTCTTCAACTTATCCAGGTCAAGAAGGAGCTCCTGTGCTAGTAAGATGTTGTCATTTATGGATCTTCCTTTAATAAAAGCGAGCTGGTTTGGGCTAATTAAGCCATCCAGGTGGGGTTGGAGTCTTCCCACAATGATTTTACTGATGGTTTTGCTGATCACAGAAGTAAGACTAATTGGCCTATCTTGGTTCCGAGTTCGAGGGTTATTATTCTTAGGAATCAACACAATGTTTGAGGCATCTGAAATAGGCTGAGGAGGGTAACCACTGGAAGAAACTTTGGACGACCTTAACCACATCTCCTTTAACAATATCCCGAGCTTTCTGGTAGAAATCAGCAGTGTATCCATCTGGTCCTGCAGTTTTGGAGCTGTCCACTGAATTTAATGCTTCCCAAATTTCCTGCTCAGAGGGGATGCCTGTCAAATTTAAATTGCTAGTGAAATGGATATCATTCTGGAAGATAGAGCTATCAATTGGGGTTCTGGTTCTGTTGCTGTGGGTAAGAAGATCCTCGAAATAATGGACGGCATCTCGGGCAATATCGGCAAGATTACTTAACATAGTACCATCGGCGGACTTGATGCTTGTGAATGTTGTTGCATTTTCTTCTATATACGATGTAGGCTTGGTAGTAATTGGTATTCCTGTCCCCTAGGTTGAGGTGATTGACTCGACTTCTGTTTCGGAAAGAGCTCTGCCTTTCAGAAACTAAGAGGAGGTTAGCTTGAGCGAGAGATTAGTTGATCTTCACTAGCGAGTACCGGCTTGGACTTTTGTTTCCGGATGGGCAACTTCTTCTTCAGCCTTGCTAACGGCTTTGAAAACATCACCAATAGTGTGCCGGCTCCAATATCTAAGTGCTTTACTGAGCTTAATCCGAAGGAGTTTTAGTACTAGTGAGAGGGGAATCATGATACACACCGCCCATGCTACTATGAACAATGCTAAGGAAATCGGCTGTGAGGACCACATGTTCGGGTACACGAAAGGGGGAGTAATTAGAAGGTTTAGGGGAGGTTATAGTAATAAGTAGGGGTACGTGATCGGAGGTCTGTGAGACTTAAATGTGTCGCATAGGTGAGGAGCCAATGGGAAATCCAGTTGCTTGTTTACTAGAATTCGATCCGATCTTTCCAGTGTTACCTCTTTTCCGGGTATAGAGAGGTCCTCCGAAGCCAAGATCAAAAAGATCTACGGCTTCGAATTTGATCATTGAACTTTGACATAGATGCAGTGTTGGGGGGTCTACCTCCCGGCTTTTCGAATGGAGCGCAGATGCGGTTGAAATCTCCTCCCACAAGCCAAGGGGAAGAGAGGTTGGATCCGATGCTATGTATACTTCTCCATAAGACGGTTCTCATCTTCGGTCTACATCCGGCATAAACAAAAGTTGTAAACCCATTTTGACCATTGATGTTGAAGGAGGAGTGAATGAATTGCTGATTGTCGCATGAGGGGGTCCAAGTGATTTCCTTCCTATAAAAGATCCAGATTTTATTATTGCAATTGGCAAAATGTTTAAAACCATTGAATTTATTGATAATTTTACTTGGAATGTTTGTACACCATGGGTTCAAGGAGTGCAATACACCAAAGCTTGTGTTTTTTAGTAAGCTGAAGAATTCTTTTCAGAGATGAGGGGTTGCCAATACCCCTAATGTTCCAGCAAAGTAGATTAATCATGGGTGGGGGAGGGGGGGTTGTGATTTGGATCTGGTTTTGACAGTCCCAGCCAGTTCCCCCTCAGTGAGGGATGTGCCAAGTTTTTGGGCTTCAGATAAAGCCTTTTTTTTCTTCCTTGAGATCTGTGTGTGCCATTTCCCTTCTAACTCAGCTTCCATATTAGCCATAACATTAGCAGGTAACTTTTCTACCCAGGGCACAGAGTCTTGGGATGGTGTTATGATTTGAATTTCCACCTCTTCTCTTCTGCACCAATTGTCACTTTCATTAGGAGGGGACTCTAACACAGGAGTAGACTCTCTAGTTGAAGAGTCCAACTTCTGTGGGGATTCAGGACTGAAACCCAGACCAGGGGCTAGATAAGCCCTGGAAGCACTCCCATCAGGAGCCCTGGGGATGGAGATGCCAGCTTTCCTGGAAACCTGTAGTGCCTGCAGGTCTCACATCAGTCACACTAGGATTCAAATGGATTGTATCGGGACCGAGAACATGTCTCACGAGCGAAACACGAAGTGCGATTGGTGCCACACTAGTCGACAACACCAGCAGGTGGAAGGTTTGCTTGAGACAAAGGAGGGGTTCTTTTGTTGGGGGGATTGATTCTGTAACATTTGTCTATGGTGTGGCCAAACATCTTACAGTGTGTGCAAAAGTAAGGTTTTTGTTGCATAATCACCTCCTGCCATCGGCCCTCCTCTTGTGACCCAATCCAAATTTTCTTGATTTCGAGCGAAGAGACATCTCTTTCAACTTGGATTCGGCCATTTCGGGCTTTGCTTTATTAATAGTAGCAGCATCACACCTGAGGGGGGTTCCAATTGCTCTACCAATTTGGAATAAAGCAGATTGGTTAAAATATCTGTAAGGAAGATTAGGAAGTTTGAACCAGAGGGGAACAATTGGAGGGTCTTTGCTGGGATCAAAGTCAGCTGTCCACTTAATGATTTTCATATCCACTCCTGCAATGCTTACCAGTTGTTTAGCAAACAGTAAAGCATAATCCTCTTCACTGGTGAAGTTAATTAACAAATGTCTGCCATCCAAGAGTCCAATTTTCCAACTCCCTTTGAAATTGAGAGACTCAAAAACTTCCTCACAAGCTCCATCTTGGGGTGTCCCAAACCGAATTTACCGACCAGGGTGAGTTTAACTTCTTCATCCAATACATTTAGCTCCTCGAAGTAAAAATAACGGTTGGACGGCCCTCCCTTTCCTCTATGGGTCGATGAAGGGGCGGGAAAGCCTACCGAGTCTGCAGCATCATGAAGTCTTTGGGGGAATAGAAGCTTAGAGGGGTCGAAGTAGAAGGAGCATTACCCACCACTCCGAGCATAAGTAGCTTTGGCCCAAGGTATGTTCAGCTCCAAGTCGATGGGGAGAGCCATTGTAGGAAAGCCAAGCTCTTGCCAACTCCGGAGAAAAATAAGTTAGGCGAGAAAATTCGAGAACTCGACACCACGAGAGAAGATCCAAGAAGGAACACTAACGTCCAGAGCGGAAACTAAAGAGAAGGACAACCAGCTAAGGTAGCCATGAGAAAAAACCCGATGGAACTGTTGTTTTTTTTTTTTTTTTTTTTTTTTTATTTTTTTTTTTTTTTTTTTTTTTTTTTTTTTTTTTTTTTTTTTTTTTTTCAAAAAAAAAAAAAAAAAAAAAAAAAAAAATTTTTTTTTGTTTTTTTTTTGGGGGGGGGGGGGGGGGGGGGGGGGGGGGGGGGGGGGGGGGGGGGGGGGGGGGGGGGGGGGGGGGGGGGGGGGGGGGGGGGGGGGGGGGGGGGGGGGGGGGGGGGGGGGGGGGGGGGGGGGGGGGGGGGGGGGGGGGGGGGGGGGGGGGGGGGGGGGGGGGGGGGGGGGGGGGGGGGGGGGGGGGGGGGGGGGGGGGGGGGGGGGGGGGGGGGGGGGGGGGGGGGGGGGGGGGGGGGGGGGGGGGGGGGGGGGGGGGGGGGGGGGGGGGGGGGGG
>JAKZJZ010002417.1:0-16917 GCA_022702705.1 Papilionanthe hookeriana x Papilionanthe teres
TTCGGACTCTTTCAATTCCTTTCTTTTCGTCCTAAAGAAAAGAAGCATAACTCGGGACCGACAACCGTAATCTACCCCGCAGAAATGGAAGCCCCGAAACCGATTTTCTCCTTCACCAACGGACCGGACTTCGCCGTCTATAAGGATGAGCTCGCCCGACAATGGGATCATCCGATTTGGACGAGGATTTGAAAACACGAACGTCAAGGTCACCGACGTCTCCCTCTTTGCACCGACGAACAAGGTATCCGAAGCCGAGGAACCACTCGCTCGAGTTCAACCTTAGGTCGACCCAAGAGTTTCCTCCCCCGCAAAGGGTCCCGACTAGGAGGAGTACTCGTTGTCCGCAGAGGACCGGCTCTTACTACCCCCACCGGTCTAGTTGTTTCGCACCTACCCCGATTTCGCCAAATCAAAGGGGAAAGAAATCCGTAACTATGGTAAACCTGGTTACCGTGGAGGGTACGGATCTTCCCGTAAGACCTTCTCGTTTTCGAGATCGGGTCCAGTTCAAAAATTCCGTCATTAACAAAGACCCAGAGGAGAAACAGAAATAGAAGGATCGCCAGAGAAGCCGTAGCCGCCGAGATTGCTTTCCCGAGGAAATTCCGAGTAGCCGGAATATACACCGCCGCCGAATATACACCACCGCCCGACTACATACCACTTTTGGGAGGAAGCAGGTTCCATCCCCTCTCCGCCGCGGAGGACGAGGAGAATGTTCGCAAGATTGCTCGCCACATTACCTCAGCCCGCATATTACAACGATAGCCGCAAGAAAAGAACTAGAACTACGCCGTTTGCTCGACTGCAAACTTTGGTAGAAAAGCTAGCAAGGAAGGAAAACTGCCCCGTATCGGAAATTCTACGAAGGATAGGGCGGGTGCCAGTCAAATCCCGTCTTGGGCCCCGAGTAGAACCTGCCATCGTGACAGAAAAGCCAAGTAAAAGAATGAAGGCTAGCCCGCCTGTCGTAGTATCAGGATTACAGATTAGGGAGGATACCACCTTCCAACGATTCGGCCGATGTAACCATCCGGCCCTAGACCTTCCGCCGCTAGAAGGATGGTGTGGCGTCCCACTACGGGGCGAGCTGAGATCGAAACAAGCAGCCCGAGATAGAAAGTCTCGCCGAGAGGCCGGAATCGAAGAAAGTGCTACCGCGATAAATGGGACTCGTGAAAAAGGGACCCGGCAGCCTATCGCATGACAACCGCAAAGACACACGAAAGCTCCGCCAGAAGATGCCATGGAAAAGTTGAGAACCGATATCCGACGGTTGGCAAAATAAAGAGAAGAAAAGTTCGGAGATGAGATCGACTCATCGGAATTCATGGACAACGAATATGCAGAAATCAATATGGTTGAGACACGAGCTTCATCAGCTTCTCAAGGTGCTCCTGCAGCTGCAGAAGAGAGGAGCCGAACCGATGAAGAGACGCCTTCAGAAAAAGACGACACGATCGCTCAAATGGCGAAGAGGATGGAAGAGATGGCCATAGCTCCGGCCACTCTCCGCAGTCAAGTACAACCACATAGAGAGACACCCCGCAGGTCATTCACATCGTAGACGGAGGAAAGGAGATTACATCCGTCAATGGGGATGACCAGCTCGAAAAGGACACAACACAAAGTATGATCCCCGAAAAGGATATCAAGAACTCGTAGTAACAGCAGGTGCGAGAAGCCTTAGCACAATCGAAGAGCGGGACATCCATTCGGACGGGTAGACCTTACCCGGAAGAATTCGACGCCGTCCAATACCCGAAAGGCTTCGTACCACCTCTCGTTTAAGACCTTCGACGGAACCGGAACCCCGACAAGATGTTGCACACTTTCGTGCCGCTTGTTGCAATGCCGGCGGGAGCGATGCGCTACTCTTCCGACAGCTTCGTCGGCGCACCGTCGAGAATCGCCTTCGACCGGTATGCGGAATTACCCAACGGTTCGGTGAAGACATTCTCGCAGCTAGAGAGCCTCTTCATTAAGCGATTTGTCGGAGCTCAAGCACCACATCACTATAGGTGATTTAGTGGTAGAAAAACAAAGGCCGAATGAAACTTTGGTGGATTACATACTTCGATGGAGAAACTTAAGCATGAAGTGTGAACCACAACCGCAAGAACAACATGCGATCGGCATCTTGCTTAAAAGCATTCACGGCCCGATAAGCACTTCTCCTCAAAGGATTCACTATTAAGACTTTCGAGAAGTTGTTAAGCAAGGCCGGAAGCTTGCAAGAAGAGGCGAAGCAATTAAGTTTTGCCGATAAGACGGACAAGCAGAAGCCGGTGAAGACCTTCGAAAAGAAATCCGGGATCGTTGCAGCAGTTGATAAAGGCAAGCAACCGATGCAAATACCACCGGAACGGCCGCAAAGAACCACAACGAATTACCAAGCAACCCCGATCCAACTATCGCTCGTCTCCGCAAGATGAACAACCTGTCTCGTCCGCAACGTACATTAAAGGAGCTTCGAGCAGAGAATATCCGTTCAAAAATGAAGCAAGTACCAAAGATGTTCCGTAGCCTAATGAAAACTCCGGATTTCCACTGCCGCAGCCCAAAAGACCAGAGGAAGTCAACAAGAAAGGTGATCCCAACTTTTGCCCCTACCATCGGATGCTCGGGCACAAGATAGAAGATTGCATTACCTTTAAAAGTTGGCTCAACGACAACCTTCGGAAAAGAAATATAACAATCCCGAAGGAGTACATGAAGGAACCCCGTAAAGGAGGTTCCGTCAATGTTATCTCAACCGATCCCGTCATTCCGATAGATCCCTATGCAACCGACGATGGATGGACTACCGCTCGGACGAGATCTTCGAAGAAGATTTTAGACAACATCCGAACCGCTTCTGCGAGCTTCAATTCGTAGTTCGAGACCCGTTAAGCCGGTACTATCACTTGCGATAGAAGAACCACCTCGACAGGAGACAATCGAAGAGAAGAAGAAAATCGACGAAGAAGAGAGGACCGAGACTCCTAAGGCTAGACTAGGGGCCGCTTATCCTAGGATAGTTGTTTCCGATTCGGGGAGAAATCCCTCGAACCTCTCGATTTTGTATGATTATCTCGCTCACTTCGGTGGGATCATATAATGATAAGGGTGATGGCGTTGGCTACGTTTTGACTGTTTCTAACGATTACGTAACTAGCGACAATCCGGGCGTCGATTTCGATACCAACAACAATTCTCAAATCATACACGATCTCGACGAGCAAAATGACGAAGAAGACATCCATCAAGGAGGCTACGAGAGTTCAACAAGTAACGGATCTATCTCGCGAGTTTCGAGGAGCTCCGACTACGATAGAGTTAGAGCCTTCGCATTTTGAAGATAATCCAGAGAGCCAGTCATCCCGATTCAAGAGGAAACACCGGCAAACTCAACACTAGATTCAGAAGAAATTACAGAAGTCAACTTAAGAAGTGGAAGAGTTCTACCTCCGAGAATGGGTCCAAAAGACAAAGGAAAGCAGGTGGTTGTTCAAGAAGAACCAACCTCAGCAGAAGAAATACCCATTCGAGAAGAAGCCGAGACGCATGAGAATAAAGTGGACTACAACGTGCTAGCCCATCTTAGGAAACTACCGGCCAACCGAGCATTTACGACGCTCTCATCTTATCAAAGGAGATGAGAGAAGCTCGATCAAGGCCTTACTTGATCCGCAAATTCGCTTAGCTCAAATGGCCGAAGATTCCTTAGATGAGGTTTGCTCGTTAAAGGAACAACGAGGTGTTACCTTCACGGACAATGACCTACTACTTGGGACAAGCAGATCACAACCGACCGTTGTACATTTCAGCTTACAATCGGAAAATTTACACTCTCCGCAGTATTGGTGGATCCAGGAGCATCAATCAATATAATGAGTCTTCGAACACTAAGCATATTTGGAAATTGATGCTCGTGAGCTCGAGGCCGACAAAATGTTATTAAGAGGATTCAACCGAAAAGGAGAAAGAGCCCTCGGATCAATAACGCTACTAATGAAGACCGGTGATTTAGCAAAGACAACCGCAAAATTTCATATAATCGATTCGAAACGTCGTTCAATGCTCTACCTGGCCGACCATGGATACATGAAAACGGGATGGTACCATCATCTCGCACCAAAGTGCATCAAATACTACGATGGAGGGGAACAATGCATCAAAGGAGACTTGCAACCATTCTCCGTACATGAGATTGGAATCCATGAAGATGCAGCTTATTATGCACCGCCAAAGAAAACGATCTTCTCCAGAGATACCGTAACAAATGAAGCAAAGAAAGTTCAAGATAACGAAGAACCTGAAGTTCTAGTCCAACAGTCACTCACCACTCCCTTCCGGCGAGATGGTGAATGTTTCTCCACAACTCGCATCCGAGGTCGAGGCCGGGGACGAGGCCGTGGTAGAGACATTAGGACAGTTGGACAGAGGAAACCAGCCATCAATGTTGATTGGGAAGATAGTTCTGAAGAAGAAAAAGAAATCAAGCAAGAAGCAGCAACAATAAGTCGAAAGAAGCCGCAATACAAGATCTCCCTCGAAGATGAAAAGAACGAAGAATACAAATCAATGTACGAGAAGATTAACCACTACGTACATACTATGACCCTAACCCCGGTCCATTCTAATAAGGTCGAGGGTATGGTGGTCAAAGAGGTACATAGCGGCGGTGCGAAGCCGATCAAATTCTACCGTGGTGCTTCTTCCTCCAAAACTGAAAATAATGTACAATTCGAAGATGTCACTTCATCAGAATTAATGGAATTACCTTTTGAGTGGTACTCTCCCTGTGTTCAAAATTTAATTCAACGTGATTTCTTACCTCGACAGTGGACAAGAGGTTAATCTCAACATTTTGAAAAATTATGGAATAATTCCGGTCGTCCACCCAATTCAAAACATGGACTCGGATTCGGCACAGTAGGATCAGTTGACGATATTGAATTTTGCTTGGTTGTCACTTGCGAATCTAATGAAAACTGCATGGAAACTACAGACGAACTCGAAGATTTACAAATTGGAGACGCTCCACCAGAATTCGAAGAAGAGATCAAATCTACAATAGATGAGTTAACGGAAGTTAACTTAGGTACTAGCGAAGAGCCTAGACCTACCTTTGTTAGCTCCTTACTCAATAAAGAAGACTCCGAAGAAATAATCAAATTATTAATGGAATTTAAAGACTCGTTTTGCTTGGAACTATGACGAGATGCCGGGATTAGCTCCGCAGGTCGTAGCACCATAAGCTAGGAGTGGATCCTACTTCGTCCCGACCGGACAAGGTCCCGTAAGAATGCGTCTAGAAATCGAACAACAAGTCATAGCCGAAGTTAAAAAGCTAATAGTACGCTAAATTTGTCCGTGAAGAACAATACCCAACTTGGCTAGCCAATGTAGTGCCGATCGAAAGAAGAATGGTCGGATCGAATTTGTGTGGACTTCGGAGATTTAAACAAGGCATGTCCGAAAGATGAATTCCCTCTACCAATTCCAGAACTGATGATCGACATTGCTTCGACACATGAAATATTCTCGTTCATGGATGGATCTTCAGGATACAACCAGATAAAAATGGCTCCAGAAGATGAAAAGCTTACAGCATTCGTAACGCCGATCGGAGTATTTTGCTACGCAATGGATGCCATTCGGACCGAAGAACGCAGAGCAACCTACCAAAGAGCAATGACAAGAATTTTTGATGATCTCATCCACAATCAAGTCGAATGCTATGTAGACGATGTGGTCATCAAAAGCAAAGTAAAGGAAAACCACCTGTATGATTTGAGAATTATTTTCGAACGATTAAGACAATTTAACCTTAAGATGAATCCCTTAAAATGCGCCTTCGGCGTCACCTCCGGGAAATTCTTAGGATTCGTTGTCCGACATCGTGGAATTGAAATCGACCCGGAGAAGATTAAAGCCATCTTAGAAATGCCGCCTCCCAAAACCTTAAAACAACTACGATCTTTTCAAGGGAAGTTGGCATATCTTCGACGCTTTATCTCAAACCTCGTCAGTAGGTGTCACCTTTCTCGGCACTAGTTAAAAAGGACGCCAAATTTATTTGGGAAGAGAAATACCGAAGGCCTTCGAAGACATTAAACAATATTTAATGACACCTCCCGTCTTAGCGAGCTCCGGCCTCGAGTAGACCGCCGATACTTTACACCGCGACTTTAGATGACTCTCTCGGAGCCCCGTTAGCCTGTGTCAATGATGAGGGTAAAGAAAATGCTCTTTACTACTTAAGCCGTCGTTTACTTCCGACGGAAGTAAGGTATCCCGCAATTGAAAAGCATTGTTTGGCCCCGATCTTCGCCGCTCAAAAGCTCGGGCACTACATGCTTTCTCACAAGGTCAACTCCGATTTCGAAGTTTAATCCATTGCAATACTTGATGACTCGTCCAACACTTTCCGGCGGACTTGCCGGATGGTCAATGATATTATTGCAATTCGATATAACTTTCGTGCCTCTCGCGTGCCGTAAAGGGACAAGTCTTAGCAGACTTCCTCGCAGCAGCACCCTTCGCGGCGAGAATCTCCTCTCAATGATGATTTGCCGGATGAACAAATAATGAACCTAGAAGACCTTGATGATCGACGTTGGGAATTATATTTCGACGGAGCATCTTCAACACACAAAGACGAAGAATCGCAAGTGATAGTGCCCGTAAGGCGGAGAATCGGGCTAATCTTTATAACACCGGAGCGGGGGATGTTAAGATACTCCTACCACTGACGTAACCGTGTACAAACAACGAAGCGTAATACGAAGCCCTCATAACGGGATTGGAATTAACTATTCAAATGAGGATACAGTACATCAACATCTAGGGGATTCACAGTTAATCATTCAGCAGATCGCCGGACAATACAGAATTTTTAAACCAAGACTCGAACAATACTTCCAGTATGCCATACAGTTGTTGGAACATATTCCAAACGTGACAATTTACAAGATTCCCAGAAAAGAAAATGCTTTAGCAGATGCTTTAGCCCGTCTCGCAAAAGAGTTTGCCTGTTTGCAAGATGAATCAGTGGAAGTGTCAGCTCACGGACGTCGGATCCTATCACAGACTCGACATAGACACAATACACAAATCGACAAAAGAAAAAGAATCAGCTTGCAGCAGTGACGTGAAAACACGAAGATTGGCGACGACCATTGATAGACTACCTGCAAACATGAAAGCTACCAGACGATAGGTCGTTAGCCCATCAGATCAAGAAAAGAACTCTGTCCTACACATTAATAAACAACACATTGTACAGAAGGTCTTTTGATCAAATGTGGCTAAGGTGCCTAAGCGGGTCCGAGGCCCGTGAAATTGTTAAAGAGGTGCATTCAAGACTCGTGGCGCTCACTCAGCTGGGTCCGAAGATGAAAATGAAAATTAAAAGACTAGGGTACTACTGGCCCTCAATGATGACCGACTGCATGAAAATCGCCAAGAGCTGTCATCAATGCCAAGTACACGGAGTGGTTCTACACCAACCTCCAAATGTGCTGCACCCGACAATTGCGTCGTGGCCATTTGAATGTTGGGGCACGGATATAGTGGGTCCGATGAACCACCATCTTCAAAAGGACATCGCTTCATTCTTGCGGCTACGGATTACTTTTCCAAGTGGGCAGAGGCGGCTCCACTCAGAGAAGTGAAAGCACACCACGTGCTGCAGCTTTTCAAGAACAAAGTTGTCTACCGTTTCGGAGTGCCACGCAGATCATCTCGTATAATGGGTCGGCATTCGAAGCACGCAAATCAACAATTTTGTCGGAAGACACGTGAATCGACCGGCGATACTCAACAATTTATTACCCAAGAGCAAACGGTCTCGCCGAGGCTTTTAATAAAACTCTCGTTCAAATCTTAAAGAAAACCTTGGACGATAATAAGAGAAATTGGCACGAGAAATTGTTAGAAGCCTTATGAGCCTACCGGACAACCTTCGAACTCCTACTCAAGCTACACCTTACGCTCCGGTGTATGGGTCCGAGGCAGGTGTTACCATTGGAGGTTCGAACCTTCCTTCACTTAGAATTGCGATTGCGAATAAGATTACGACGGAAGAGAACGCCGAATTACGACTAGAAGAATTAGAAAGCTTGGAAGGGAAAAGACTTGCAGCAGCAACGCACTTAGAACTATACCAAGCTAAGATGGTTCAAGCCCATGACAAATTGGTCCGCCCAAGAACCTTCAAAGTCGGTGACTTAGTTCTCGTTCTCAAGAGACCCATTCTCGCACACCGCAAGATAGAAGAAAAATTTGAACCTACTGGGAAGGACCGTTTGTGGTCGAAGCAAGTATACTCGGGAGGTTCCTACCAGCTAGTGAATTGCCGGGAGAACGACATATGCTTCCGATCAACGGACGATACTTAAAAAGTATTACGCTACTCGATGTTTCGAAGGAATGAATTCTTCATCCCTAAGAAACACGGCGAAGTAATTACTTATGATTGGGTCCGAACCCAAAAATAATAAAATGTGCCAAGATAAATAAAATCATGATAATTAAGTTTTCCTTGTTTTCTTTTTCAAATCAAAATCTCTTTCCCGATCTTATCCCGCTTCATTCCCGTTAAATTTTAAAAAAATATATAAATAAAAAAATATATCTTTAATAAACATTTTCTTAATGTTCTTGTTCTTAGTACGACCCCCGATCCTTTCCCTTGTCTTTTCGCAGGGAAATGTCGAACGGGCGGTTGGTCCCGAACTTTAAGAATGGCGTAAGCCTCGTACTCGATGAAAAGAGGGTGAAAGATGGAGCGATAATCGAGATTGACTCCGATTTCGCACCAGCAGAGCCTACGAGTACGAGGAAAGTGACTCGGGTCCCGAGCTAACCGAGAAGAACCGCCCGACGGACGAGTGATGAAAGTGGGTGGCCCAAGCCACCAATCCAACAACAAGAAAAGAAAGGCAAACACCGAAGAAGATAAGAAAATGAAGTCCGTAGTCACTACAACGGAGGGCGGGCTTGTCGCCGCCGCGCCCGCGAGATTCAAGAAGTTCGGAGGGCTACTCTCACAGCCCACGCAATGAAGAAATAAGAATCGCCGTATCCGTAAGATGTTAACAAAACTAGCCGCGGACCAGGCGCGACGAGACAGATTGCTAATGCCAGGCACATACACTTCAAGGACACCGGCTCACCAGGAACTCGAAGAAAGGAGGCCAGCTCCTAGGATAACGAAAAGAACCGTGGAAATCTCCGGAAGATCGGAAGAAAGAAGGCTACCACGCCACCGGATAGAACCACCAGTAAGTGCATGACCTTGTTGCGTAGCAACCCCGGGGATGTCCCGACTGTGCATCATCCCCGAGGATCCGAGGTATGCGGGGGAACGTGAAGGGATTGAACCATATATCCCACAATATGTCACAAGGCCTCGCCATCCGGCATCATTCCGAATACGAGCCGGAGAGGATGCAAAATGTTGAAAAGAAAACTTTCGAATACTTCGAGAGAATTAAAGGAAGAAGGATCAACATACTAGAGGGCCTCGAGCTACATACCGACGTATTCTCAGAGTATGAACAACAGCAAATCGTGGATTGTATCCGAGATTTGAAGAGAATGGGCCGAGCAGGCCGCCTGAGGGAAAACACATACTCGGAACCCCGAAGATGGATGCCAGGGAAAGGAAGAATCACAATACAATGCGGATGCTGCTACAACTTCGTCGAAGACAAAGGGAAACCCACCGGGATACTCCGTCATGGGCAAGTAGATCCGATGCCATTAGTCATCAAGAGAATGGTAAAAAGATTGATAACATGGAGGATACCGCCAGCAGATTGCATACCCAATAGACTGCATTATCAACATCTACAAACAGGTGACCGCATACCCCCACATATAGATCACCACGACTTCGTCAGACCTTTCTGCACAGTCTCTTTCTTGAATGAGTGTAACATCATGTTCGGATCTGACCTCCGGATAGTAGGCCCAGGTGAGTTCCGAGGGTCAGTAAAGATACCTTTACCGGTGGGTTTCGTCATGATACTGCAGGGTAACGGAGCGTATATCGCAAAGCATCGCATACCGGAGTGCCGGTGGAGCGAATCTCGCTACTTTTAGGAGAATGGACGACAACGAAGATACCTTACCATTTCCAACCGGACCCGAGTTAGAGAACCTCCGGCCTTACGAGCCGTGAGTTACATGGGAAATATCACACCTCCAACGTACATCCAGTCGGCATCCTTGCCAAGGATGGCTTGGAAGGTGATGTTATCGACCATGTACCCCACTATTCGGACATGGATTTTTGACGGATGCTTCTTTCGATGGATCAACAAAGATCATACACGATCCGTTTTGAGGCTACATGGATTGTATGAAATGTATTCCGCATCGAGTTGTACGACGTATTTTCAACATGATTGGAATGAAAGTGACCATGTCACATTTTTGGCCTTCACCTCTTTTGTGCAAATTGATTGGGAAACGCCATTAAAGTTAAATGAACTTCGAACAAAGAACGAAAAGAAAACAAAAAAAAGAAAGAAAACTTTCTAAAAAAAATCTAAAAATGACAAACACCAAATAAACGATAAGATAAAATTTGAACCATTAAAAGATAAACGAAATCAACACAAATCTCAAATTCCATCCTTCCAAATTTCCAAATTCAATCTTTCCAAATCCACTCTCGATCAAATTTCAAATTTCAATCTTTTCAAATCTCAAATCAAATTCTCAATCAAATTCCAAATCAAATCTCGATCAAGTTTCAAACTTGATCTTCCAAATTTCAAATCAAATCTTAAATCAAATTTCAATCGAGTTCAAACTCATCCTTCCAAATCTCAAATTCAATCTTTCCGCATTTCAAATCTCAATCAATTTCGAATTCGATCTTCCGGATCTCAAATCAAATATCAATCAAATTCAACCTTTTGGGTCGAGGATTTTACATCCAAGATCGCACTCACTTTAGGATTCTTTCCCTATTGCACTGAAATACATCAAATTCAAACCTTTTGGGTCGAGGACTTTACATCCAAGACTGCACTGCTTTAGGATTCTTTCCCTATCGCACTGAAATACATCAAATTCAAACCTTTTGGGTCGAGGATTTTACATCCAAGACCGCACTGCTTTAGGATTCTTTCCCTATCGCACTGAAGTACATCAAATTCAAACTTTTTGGGTCGAGGATTTTACATCCAAGACCGCACTGCTTTAGGATTCTTTCCCTATTGCACCGAAATACATCAAATTCAACCTTTTGGGTCGAGGATTTTACATCCAAGACCGCACCGCTTTAGGATTCTTTCCCTATCGCACCGAAATACATCAAATTCAAACCTTTTGGGTCGAGGATTTTACATCCAAGACTCGCATCGCTTTAGGATTCTTTCCTATCGCACCGAAATACATCAAATTCAAACCTTTTGGGTCGAGGATTTTACATCCAAGATCGCATCGCTTTAGGATTCTTTCCCTATCGCACTGAAATACATCAAATTCAAACCTTTTGGGTCGAGGATTTTACATCCAAGACCGCATCGCTTTAGGATTCTTTCCTATCTGCACCGAAATACATCAAATTCAAACCTTTTGGGTCGAGGATTTTACATCCAAGACCGCACTCGCTTTAGGATTCTTTTCCTATCGCACCGAAATACATTAAATTCAAACCTTTTGGGTCGAGGATTTTACATCCAAGACTGCACTCGCTTTAGGATTCTTTCCCTATTGCACTCGAAATACATCAAATTCAAACCTTTGGGTCAAGGATTTTACATCCGAGACCGCATCGCTAGGATCTTTTCCCTATCGCAATGAAATACATCAAATCAAATTCAAACTCTCGAGGTTAAGGATTTTACATCCAACACCACATTACTCCGAGATCTCTTCTCATTACAACGATTCAATCTAATCAATTCGATCTTCTTTTCGAGGTTAAAGATGTTACATCTAAAACCTCAAAATTCCAATTTTCATTTCAAATCAAATCCTTCAAATTAATTTTGACAAACGCCAATCTAAATTAAAACTCCAAATTGAAATCTAAACTCACACATCAAAACTTAAATTGAAACAAAATAAAATCTAAATCGAAATTCCCCAAATCATGTGATTTTTGATTCACCTCCTTTTCCGTTCCCTGCCGAGAGTTCGGGAATCTCCGGTTCGGAGATATACTCGACACTCCCCGACGGAAACTCTTCTACTTCGTCCTAAGTTTGTCACTTGGACATCCGTGTTGGTTGTGTTGATCTCTTCGGTCAACGCCAATACGTGCGGTGTGCTCCGTCAGCTCACCACACCTATTGGAGGTCCATTTGTTGACCTCATTTTCGATGAGGTCTTCCCTTCTTCTTTTAGTGCTTAGGATCTAGCCTTAGGCTTTTCCTTTCGACTATCTTAGAGAACTAGAATTGGGACCCACATTTTAGAAATTTAAACCACTTCTAAACTCCCTGCAAACTCCACAAACTTGACTATAGACCACTAATCACCTAGAGGGTTGAAATCAAATGTGGAAGTTTAAGGGATGAGTTCCTATAGGACTCTTTGGCCTTAGGACTGCCCTGGGTGGCCTGGTCTGATGAAGGGGCTGACTTACACTACACTTACACACTACATTTCCACACACTTCCTAAAAAACCACACCCATACCCAACTTGACCTCCCGACTCATGTAGGTGATTCACATGGATGGTCCTTAACCCCTAAGCCTCTGCCAAGAGGGTTAGGAACAACATAGTGAATGCCTCAAATGAGTCCCTTCATGGCTCATATGGGCTTGATATGGCTTCATGGCTCAACCAAAATAATTTCTTTCCACCTAGATTCACCCAATCTTCAATTTCCCAAATTTTCAATTTTTGACCCCCGGGACCCTACACCCGCTTAGCCTACCCAAAACCCTTGAAATTACCCAAATTTCTCAAAAATTTCCAAATTACCCAAAATTTTCCAAAATCAATCCCAAACATCTCCACATCACTCAAATTGATCATCCATACCCAAAAAATACCAAAAATTCCAAAAATACCTCCCAATACCCTCCAAATACCCAAAATACCTTTCTTGGCCAAAAAATCCAAAAATTCAGAAAATTCACAGAAAATTCCAGAAAATCCCAAATATACCCAATTTCATTTTGTTCAACTACACCATGGGCCAATTTTGTCAATTTACCCTACTTTTGTCAAAACCCCCAATTTGATCCATTTTAACCCAAAGTGAACCCAATGTTAAACCAAACCTATCCAATTGACCCAAATTCTGGTCCAATTCAATTCTAAACTTCAATTAAACATTCCTAATACCAATCTAGACCAAATCCAAGTCCAATTTGATTGACATTTGGATCCAATCTCACTTTTGGCCTTAAAGCCCAATTTGGACCCATGACCCAAACCTAACTCAAACTCACCCAATTCAATTCCAATTAACCCCAAATCTTTTCTAAATCTTCCTTAAAATTCCCACAAACAAAACACTAACATGATTTGCCAAAAATCTAGACCCAAACCCCACTCAAACTCAACCCAAAGCTAAAAAGCCCATTTTTGACATAAACCCAAACCTAACCCAAATGAACCCAAACCCCAAAATCAAAACCCAACCAAAGTCAAAACCTCTTTGAAACACTCCCATAAACATTTCTCAACATTAATTTTACATCAATTTCAACCCTAGCTCAACATTGGCCCAACTTGGCCCACTTGGACCTATATTGGCCCATTCACCAAAAGAATCCAAATCCAACCCAATTCAAGCCCAAACTACCCCAAATTTGCTTCAAGTCACTCATGACACATCCATGAGCTAAACCCAACAATTATTTGGCCCAACCTCTTTACAAAATTTCATCCCAAAATCCATTTTAAAATTCAAAAGCCCACTTTCCTAATCCTTTTTAAAAGCCCATCTAAAACCCTTTCAAAAAGCCCAAAATCCACCCTAAAGCCCACATGACATCTCCATTTACCATTCACTTAATTAAAGCCATCACCTAAGTCCTAAATTCATCATCAAATAATTCCAAATCAAGCCTCATGCCAAATCACCCCTAAATACCAAAATTTTCCTTAAATCCATTTCCATGAAATCGACTTCACTTTTCCCAAGCCAAAGGTGAGCCATGAAGCCATGCATGAGCCACATGGAAGCCATGAGAGCCTCTTTACATGTCACCATGCCATTTTGGGCAAAAGGAGGAGGCTCTTTCCTTAATTCCTAAAGGTGATTAACCACTTCCATGACTCCACTAAACCAAGCTTAAGCCTAATCGTACTTGGATCGTGACTTGACCCCACTAATCAAGCCGATCCAAATCACTTTCTCCTCAGCCTAAACCGAGGCCTTGGGTGGTGCACCTAGCCCAAATGGGTGGGTTGACCCATTTAGGTCCAAATCTAGCCATGCCCCATTCCACTTTGGATCAAAGCCTTTACACATGTCCATGGCCAATTGATTGCACAAACCTCCAGCCCTGACCCACCTGACCTTGAGGGTGACCCATGCCTGGCCGGCCGGCCACCAGGCCGCCGGAAAACACCATGGCCGAGAGCTCACATGTGAGCCAACATTGAAATTCTCACTTGCTGAGCTGCCCCATCCCCAGTGGCTACCATGGTTGATCTTCTCCTCACCAGAGCACGCGATCCCAAGCCCTAACTCCCCAGGGAAGCCCCCAGCCCAGCTCTATTTAAACTCCACCCTCTCGGCCATGAGAGAGCAGAAGCAAAAAACCTTGCCAAAACTCGCCAAAATTGTTCCGTACCCTCCTCCACCCTCGAGCACTTGATCCCCAAGTGAAATCCCCCTGCCATTTCTCCTCTCGTAAGCTCAATTTCGAGTTGAAATTCCACCCAAAACCAGGACACTTCTCCACAGGTGAGCCAATCCCCAAATCGATTGGCTCTACACCTTCACTCGTACCAAGGGAAGGTGTCCACCATCAAAAGCCCCATCTCCAGGGCCACCCAGTTGCTCCAGCCTCCAAGCTTTGTGATCGGGCTTGGTCGAAATCATATCCGGACGATTCACCGGACCGGGAGACTTCATGCCGGAGCTTCGCGGGATCCGATCGAAGGTGCAACAACTCTCGGATTGAAGCCACACTTCTCCGAGCCAAGGTATGAGCTAATTCTTCATCCCGAGCTTCCGGAGATTCTCCATTTCAAATGCCTTAGTTTCAATGCATGTTAACCGTATAGATGTGTTCGTCTCTTCGAGACGAATCCATAGAGTATAAGAACGTAAAAATCCATCGAGAATCGAGTGAGATCTTAGGGATTTAGTGTGGACGGCTCTCGGGTGAGAACACTTGGGGACGATGAACGGATGCGCGTCCATTCAATACACGCGCGGACGGACGGCTCGGATGGCGTCGGACCGAGAGACGGTACGAGAACCGCGGGGCCCGGCCGCCGACTCGGGTGGCGGCGTCGAATGGGAGCGCCCGCGTGGTCTTTCGGAGTCGCTGAGGATGCGCCGGCGCCGACTCGGATAAGTAGAAAATTAGGGATTTTTTTGATTTATTTAATTCCCTAAACTTCAAAAATTCATATCTCTCGTCTAGAAAAATCATAAAAATAAAATAAAAATACCCTCTCGCTCGAGTGAAGAGAGGAGAATAATGTGGAAAAGAAATCACTTAATTTCATCAAATATTTTTTTTTATGATTTATTTACTCTCTGCATTGTTTTAATTCTCCATGCATGCATACAATTCACCATGACATGAGACCATAGGGCTTTGAAGCCTCTGAATTTGGGAACATTCCCTGAATTTTCCAAAGTCGAGGCCATCCCTATGAAGAGTTCTTGATTTTTCAAGTTCGAGTTACTCGTTTTGAGTATTTTAATTCCAGTAAATAGCATGTTGTGAAATAAATTCTAGGAAAATTTGGTGATGTTCCTTATGACCAGAGAACCCTAGGAAAAATAGGTTTTGACTTAGTTCATTTAAAACAACCCTAATCGGCTTAAACACCCAAAATAGGTCTTTAATTAATTAGAATTAACCAGGCATCAAATTGACTTGAAATCAATTCTCCACTGACCTTTAGGATCAGAGGAACCCACCATAAAAATTTGAGGTCAATTGGACTTGGTTAACCCCACTAATTGGGTTGATTAAGCCACTTAGCCATTTTAAACTTTAAAAATTCATAACTTCTAAAATATCCTTCAAAAATTCACCATATTAGTTTTGGAGCCTCTCTGATATCAGGGGAACCTAAAAAAATTAAAATTTCAATTTTCTAAAAAAGTTGATTTTTAATAATATTTTAATATTTTTAATAATTAAAAATAATAAAAATCATAAAAATAATAAAATTCACCAAAATGTCACATTTTGAATTTTAATCACATAGGAACAAATCCCACATTTTTCCTAGGTCTATTTAGTGAAATATTAAATTTTAAGGCTTTAAGGTAATTTTAAAATTAAAAAAAAATGTATTTTCTAGCATTTTCACCAAAATAATCATAATAAATTATAGAAAAATCAGAAAATTGCAAAATTTATTTCTCTGGTTTCCTTGATATCAGAGAGATTTTTGAAAAATATAAAATCCATTTTTTAACATTTATTTTATTTTTAAATTAATTAACACTCCAAAACTTAAAATAATTATAATAAAAATAATATAATTCAAAAAATCACCAAAATTGGTCCAAGTGCTTCTCTGGTCATTAGGAATGTCCCCTAATTTTCTTAAGGACAGAAACTTTCCTTTGGTCATGTTATCAAATTTTCCTTGAAAATCTCTATCTTCCACCAAAAATAATTATATAAATAAATTAAATACAGAAAAATCACATTTTCTCCTCTCATGTCTTTATTGACATATGAGTGAAGTTACATAAAAATTCCAAGTTTATTTGAGTTCAATTTAGTGAGTTATGAAATTATTAAGCTTA
>JAKZJZ010002418.1:0-16904 GCA_022702705.1 Papilionanthe hookeriana x Papilionanthe teres
GGCTTAGGGGTTAAGGACCATCCATGTGAATCACCTACATGAGTCGGGAGGTCAAGTTGGGTATGGGTGTGGTTTTAGGAAGTGTGTGGAAATGTAGTGTGTAAGTGTAGTGTATAAGTGTAGTGTGTGTAAGTCGGCCCCCTCATCGGACCGAGGCCACCGGTGGTAGTCCTAAGGCCAAAGAGCCCTATAGGAACTCATCCTTTAAACTTCCACATTTGATTTCAACCCTCTAGGTGATTAGGGGTCTATGGTCAAATTTGTGGAGTTTGCGAGGAGTTTAGAAATGTTTGGAATTTCTAAAAGGTGGGTCCCAATTCTACTCCTCTAAGATAGTCAAAGGAAAAGCCTAAGGCTAGATCCTAAGCACTAAAAAGAAGAAGGGAAGACCTCATCAAAAATGAGGTCAACACCTACATGCAATATGTTAATAGAAAAATTATCCAATTTCTTAGATATTGATCCATGAAAAAATACCCATTTTTATGCCTTGATTTTTATCAATTTTTTAAGGATATTATGCTTTAATAAAAGGTATTTTTGTGTTTTTGGATATAGGTGATGGAAAAATGTTCAAGAAGGAAAAAATAGTGAAAAAGGAGCAAAAAGGAGCAAAAAGGAGCAAAAATGGAGCCAAAATGCAAAATTGTCAAAATTATTGATCCGACGCCTAAGCACCAGAATCTGGCGCCTAAGCGCCATGTCGATACGGGATCTGGCTAGATTTTTGACGACTTTTGGATGGCTATTTTGACGGTGTTAGCGGTTATTGGACCTTCTATAAGACTGCAAGTTGTTCCTGGTTAATAGGACATGTGATACAATGTATTTGGACACTTGGAAACGGTTTTAATCACGAAGTGGTGCGATCCAAAGTGAAGAGGTGCCAAGAACTGGACGCAGAGTCCGGCACCTAGGCGCCAGATTCCGGTGCCTAGGCCCCAGACACACCTTCTAGAAGATTCATTGAATATGGACACATTTTGAAGAGGTGCCTTGAGGCAACCCTTGAAGCCTATAAATAGGAGGCTACTCCTTCAGAAAAAAACGCCCAACTTAGCCCCCTTATCTAGAGTTCCATCTAGAGAGAATTAGAGAGATACTTTAGGGCTACATTTTACTATCCTTCATAAATTAGTTAGTTATTTTATTTAGAGTTTGTATTGAGAGTTTAAAGAGTTGGTGCTTTTGAAGTTTATTTGCTTTGGAGTCAGAACAATTCAGAGGTTCGGTAGGAGAAACACATGAGATAAGTATTTGTAATTTTATTCAAAGTTTCATTATCATGTTTTGTTGTTTAAATTCAATGTGTTATGACTAGTTAGTTTACTTTCTCCTTTCAATTATGAAAAGATAAATAAGATAATATAAAATTCATTGGAGAATTAAAAACTATTTATATTTTAAAACATTGTGATAATATTAATATCAGATCTTAATTTAATATTTAAATTGGTCATTTAAATTGTTAAAATCTGTTGAAGAGTTTTGATACCTAGAAGGAGATGAATTCTTAAATAGCAGATATCACATGAATCCATGGGTAATCGAAGGCCTTGAGCTGGTTATTCAAGGTGAAGTGCAAATAAAGAGGAAGATATTATATAATGGGCTTAGAATTGATAAGTTTTTAGAGTGACAGACTAAATTCTTGTGATTTGGTTTATAGAGAAGGCAAGGGTCACTAGTAGGGCCGACCAAAACTATCCTTGGACATCTAGTTGTGTGAGTATAGATTAACCCATTCTACTAACAATACATCCGGACCTAATCTATAGGCTAGCCAATGCTCTTTACACCTGGATCAAAGGGTAAAGAATATGAATGCTTCAATTTGACATAATACCATAAATTTATATTCTCCACGAATATTATTATTATCTTAGAAAATCTTGGATTAATTGAAAGGAAGAAAGTTGTTTTCTTATTTTTATTTACATCAATCATTTCATTACTGCTTTATTATTGCATCTAGTAAATTAAAAATATCAATTTTATAACTATAAAAGAAATACTTAAAATTAAAATTAAAATATTTAAAAATCCATAACTCACTCCTCGTGGGATCGATACTGGGGTCTTTGTTTCAAAGCCCTATATTACTTGATATGATACGTATACTTGCGTAGTACCCCTAGTGTGTAAAATATTTTCGATAAAATTATATTTATATACACATGACGCTATTATTATCTATTACATATATTTGAAAACATTAATTATTATATTTGTCATCAGCGGATTGCAGGTCAAGTTTTTGACGTCGTTGCCGGTGATTGAATTTTTAGTATGCATATATTTAGCATGGGTCAAGTTTTTGGCGCCATTGCACGGCGAGAAGCGAAGGCAAATTTTTAGATTTTAAATATTTTATCTTATTTCATTCATTTTCATTTATTGTCAAAAATATAAAATACCAAAAAAAATAAAAAACATAATAATAAATATATATATAATAATAATAATAAAATAAATTTTTTTACTAATAAGTAGAGATTTTATTTTTTATTAATTTACTTTTTATGCGTAGTGCTGCATCTGAAGGGTTATGACCTTTAGATTTTGAATTAGAAAGAACTGTTAAAAGAATTAAAAAAGGAAAACAAACTAAAAAAAATCCAAGAGATGGCTAATTTACATAAAAATTTACAAAATCTAATTAAAATTAATGAATAAAATGTTTACAAACCATTAAGGGATTATGCTAACCCTAAAGTTGATGAACTTGATAGTAGTATTCAACTAGCTACTGTAGATGCTAATTCTTTTGAGCTTAAACCATATATCATTCAAATGGTTCAAAATAATCAATTTGGAGGAACACCAAATGAGGATCCAAATTTACACATTGCTAGTTTTTTAGAACTTTGTGCTACCTTTAAATATAACAATGTTTTTGATGATGCTATTAGACTTAGACTATTTCCTTTTTCTTTAATTGATAAAGCAAAGATGTGATTGAACTCATTAACAACAGGTTCTATTAAAACATGGGCTGAAATGGCACAAAAATTCCTTACTAAATATTTTCCTCCTTCTAAAATTGCTAAATTAAGAAATGATATTACTTCATTTAGTCAATTTGACGGGGAGACAATTATGAAACTTGAGAAAAATTTAAAGAACTATTAATAAAATGTCCTTGTCATGCTTTACCTGATTGGTTAATTATTCAAACATTTTATAAGGGTTTAATTGGATCACTAAAATCAATTATTGATGCTGCTGCTGGAGGATCTTTAATGTCTAAATCATTTGAAGAAGCTTATACTTTAATTAAAGAAATGGCTAACAATAATTTTCAATGGCCTTCTGAAAGGATTAATCCTTAAATAATGTCATGTATTCAAGATAACGAATCCTTTTCTATCTTAGCTTCACAAGTAGCTGCAATATCTAAGAAATTAGATAATTTTGCCATCAACATATCACATAACAACTCATCCAATATTGAAGATTCTCAAACTATTGAAACTTTACAAGCTATTGCTAGAAAAAATAATCCGTATTCAAATTATTATAATCCTGGACGGAAAAATCACCCTAATTTTAACTGGAATAATCAACAACAACAATGGGGTAATAATCAATCCCATCCAACTGGAAATTGGAATAATCAAGTAAATTCAAATTATAAACCACCTGGATTTGAAAATCAACAAAAAAGGTATCAATAGAAGAATTAATTTTATAAATGAGAATCAAATGGGACAAATCGCTAATTTAACTAATAACAGACCTCCAGAAACATTTCCTAGTAATGTTGAAATTAATCCAAAAGAAACTGGAAAAGAACATGAACATGTTAAAGTTGTACAACTTAGAAGTGGAAAGGAATTAAAAGAAAGAATGTAGAATGAAATTGAAAAAGAGATTGAGGTTGAAGAGATTGAAAAAACCTAAAGAAACTCCTTCTCCTAATCAAGATCAAACTAATACTTCTATTAATGTGGAAGTTGAAAAACCACCACCACCTTTTCCTCAAAGATTAAAACTACAGAAGCTTGATCATCAATTTTATAAGTTCTTTGAAATTTTTAAGAAACTTACTATAAACATACCTTTTGATGAAGCTTTGGAACAGATGCCAACTTATGCAAAATTTATGAAGGATATATTAAGTAAGAAACAAAAATTTGAAGCTTTTGAAACTGTTGCATTAAGTGAAGAATGTAGTGTAATAATTCAAAAGAAATTACCTCAGAAACATAAAGATCCTGGAAGTTTTACTATACCTTATGCTATTGGAGAAAAATTTTGTGGAAAAGCTTTATGTGATTTAGGAGCAAGTATTAATCTCATGCCATTTTCTATTTATCGAAGGTTGAATTTAGGAGAGATTACTCCCACCACTCGTAACCCTTCGGTTAGTCGATAGATCCATCACTTACCCTAAAGGAGTTATAGAGGATTTACTTGTTAAAGTAGATAAATTTATCTTCACTGTGGATTTCATTGTACTTGATATGGAAGAAGATAAAGAAATACGAATTATTTTAGGGAGACCTTTTCTATCTATCGGACGAGCTATAATTGATGTGCAAAAAGGAGAATTAACTATGAGAGTTAATGATTAAGAGATTAAATTCAATGTTCTTAAATCAACGAAGTACCCTGACAAAGAAAAATGCTATCGAATGGATATTTTTTATTTTATAATTGATTAACACTATCAAGAAAAATGTAAAATCATTCCTGAAGAAGAAATTGAATTTTTAACTGATGAAAATGAAGAACTAATAGAAGAATAATTACTTACAGAAACTCATTATTTTAAAGATAACTGGGAAACTTTAGACATAACTCAAAATGATATACTTTTACCCTCAATTAAAAAAGCACCTGAACTGGAATTTAAAGTGTTACCTTCACATTTAAAGTATTCATTTCTTGGAAATTCATTAACTTTACCTATTGTTATTTCTTCTGAGCTAAGTTTAGATCAAGAAGAAAAATTAATAGGAGTGTTAAAGAATTATAAGAAAGCTTTTGGTTGGACTATTGCTAATATAAGAGGAATAAGCCCTTCTATTTGTATGCATAGAATTTTAGTGGAAGAAAATTTTAAACCTACTATTGAACCATAAAGAAGATTAAATCCTATCATGAAAGAGGTTGCTAAAAAAGAAATTTTAAAATGGTTAGATGATGGAATTATTTATCCTATTTCGGATAGCCAATGGGTAAGTCCTATTCATTGTGTTCCAAAGAAAGGAAGAGTAACTGTCACTGTCAATGATAAAAATGAACTAATTCGTGCAAGATAAGTTACTGGATGGCGAACTTGTATTGATTATCGGAAGTTAAATGATGCCACTAGAAAGGATCATTTTCCTTTACATTTCTTGGATGAATGCTTGACAAATTAGCTAGACACTCATATTTCTGTTTTCTGGATGGATATTCTGGTTATCATCAATTACTTATCGCTCTTGAGGACCAAGAGAAAACAACATTTACAATTCCTTAAGGAAAATTACCTTTAGAAGAATGTCTTTTGGTTTATGTAATGCACTTGCAACTTTTCAAAGATGTATGATGTCAATATTTTGTGATTTGATTGACAAAGGAATTGAAGTATTTATGGATGATTTTTCTATTTTTGGAACTTCTTTTTAGTCTTTTTGAAAAATATTTCCAAAGTTCTGAAAAGATGTGAAGAAACAAATTTAGTTCTTAACTGGAAAAAAATGTCAATTTATGGTCACAGAAGGCATCGTACTTGGTCATAAAGTTTCACAAAAAGGGATGGAAGTTGATCAAGAAAAAGTAAAAATTACTGCTGAACTGCAACCTCGTACTACTGTTACTGATGTGAGAAGTTTTCTGGGTCATACTGGATTTTATAGAAGATATATAAAGAATTTTTCTAAAATTGCTAAACCTCTTTGTCATTTATTGGAAAAAGAAGCTAAATTTGAATTTAATGAAGACTGTGTTAATGCTTTCAATATTTTAAAAGAAAAATTAATAACTGCACCTATAATTATTGTACCTAATTGGAATAAACCTTTTGAATTATTATGTGATGCAAGTGATTTTGCAATTGGAGCTGTATTGGGACAAAAATATGAGAAAATTTTCAAACTTATATATTATGCTAGTAAAACTCTTACTGAAACTGAAAGAAATTACACAACTACTGAGAAAGAGCTTTTACCTATAGTATATGCCTTTGATAAATTTAGACCTTATCTTCTTGGTACCAAATGCATAGTTCATACTGATCATTCCACTATTAAATATTTAATGTTAAAAAAAGATGCTAAACCTAGACTGATAAGATGGGTTTTACTTCTACAAGAATTTGATTTTCAAATAGTAGATAGAAAAGGAACGGAAAACCAAATTGCTGATCATTTATCTAGAATAAAGAATGATGTTATTCTTGAATAAAATATAAATGAGAAATTTCCTGATGAACATTTCTATGTTATTCAAGGATGCCAAACACCTTGGTATGCAGTCATAGTTAACTATTTAGTTAGCAATATTTTACCTTATGGATTGGATAACAAATTTATTAAGAAATTTAAAAATGATGCTAAATCTTATATTTGGGAAGATCCTAATTTATTTAATTAGGAAGAGATTTTGTGTTTCGTAGATGTGTACCTTATGAATAAACTTATGATATTATTCAAAAATATCATGATTCCGAATTTGGAGGACACTTTAGAGTAGATAAAACTGCATTTAAAATTTTAAATTCAGGATTTTATTGGCCTACCTTATTTAAAGATGTGAGACATTATGTGAAAACATGTGACTGATGTCAAAGGATGGGAAATATATCCAAGAAAGATGAAATGCCTTTAAACTATATATTGGAAGTTGAAATTTTCGATATATGGGGTTTAGACTTTATGGGACAACTTGTATCATCATCTGGAAAAATTTATATTTTATTAGCGGTTGATTATGTTTCAAAGTGGATTGAAGCTGTAGCTTTACCTAGCTGTGATTCCAAAAGTGTTTCAAAATTTTTAAAGAAGATGATTTTTTCAAGATTTGGAATGCCTAAGGTAATTATCAAAGATGGTGGAAGTCATTTTAGAAATATAAAAATTCAATCATTATTGGAAAATTTTGGAATTAAACACAGAATTGCAACTGCATATCACCCGCAAATAAGTGGAATGGCTGAAGTATCAAACAGAGAAATTAAAAGAATTTTAGAGAAAACTGTTAATCCTAAAGAACTGATTAGGTTGATAGACTTGTTTCTGCATTATGGGCTTATAGAACAGCTTATAAGACACCAATCAGAATGTCACCTTACCCATTAGTTTATAGTAAAAATTGTCACTTACCTGT
The DNA here is from genome assembly GCA_022702705.1 of Papilionanthe hookeriana x Papilionanthe teres. Taxonomy (NCBI): domain Eukaryota; kingdom Viridiplantae; phylum Streptophyta; class Magnoliopsida; order Asparagales; family Orchidaceae; genus Papilionanthe; species Papilionanthe hookeriana x Papilionanthe teres. The sequence goes on from JAKZJZ010002418.1 coordinate 7,318, forward strand.
TGAACTTGAACATAAAGCTTATTGGGCGATAAAGGAGTTTAATTTTGATTTGAATACTGCAGGTGAAAAACGATTATTGCAATTAAATGAGATGGATGAAATAAGAAATGAATCATATGAAAATGCAAGGATTTATAAAGAGAAAATGAAAATATTACATGATAAAAAGATTTAAGGAAAAATATTTGAGCCTGAACAAGAAGTATTATTATTTAATACCCGTTTAAGACTTTTTCCTGGTAAATTAAGATCAAAATGAATAGTGCCGTATATAATTGAAAAAGTATACTATTATAGAGCTGTGGTTATTAAAGATCCCAAAACAGGAAAAATTTTTAAAGTTAATGAATTAAGACTAAAGCCTTATTTGGGAGATATTAAAAAGATTTATAAAGAGGCTTATGAGTTGAGTCTACCTGATTAAAAACTTAATTAGGTCAGGCTGATTACAGTAAACTAAGCGCTTTGTGGGAGGCAACCCATAGTTATTCATTGTTTTGTGTTTTTATTGTAAGGTTATGCTTCGGTCTTGTTTAATTTTATATTACTTTAGAAAATTTGATGCTAACAAGTCTTTATTGACTTAAGCTAAAAATTATCTCGAAATATATAAAGCTTAAACATTGGATCACTCTATTTCATATATGAGTAAAAAGGAGATCAAGTTAACCTTCATTGTGATTGCTTATAATTTGTGTTCATGAGTCTATATTGATCTTACCATTCTAAATTACCTATTTTGGAGAACGAAACTTTAAAATTTGACGTTAGGCGAAACAGAGTCGAACATGGTTCCGGCGCCTAGGTGCCAGATTTAGTGCTTAAGCGCCAGAGTAAACTATGTGTCGATGGGTCCGGCGCCTAGGCACCAGATTTGGCGCCTAAGCGCCACAATAACTGGATAGTGTTAAAACCGAAAATCTTCAGTTTTTCACACAATTTTCACTTATAAATTACCGTATCTTCATCTCCAATCCCTATGCAATCATTATTTCGACCCATACACTCCATTCTTGAGAAATTAGAGAGGATTTTTGAAGAAATGGAGAGAAGAAATCTTGGAGAAGAGGCTAGAGACAAGGTCTCAAAGGATCCTTAACCCTACTTCAATGGTTTCATTGCTGTAAGTTTGGAATAAATTTATAGTCGTCTAGATAAGTTCGAAGCAAAATTTAAAAGCATTAAAGATCACCTTCATGAGATGTATCATCAAATTGAACATCTGTAATGGCAGGCGAAACTTCAATTTGATCATCTAGCAGCTTATCAAGATGCTCAAATAGAGATGTATGCGAAGAACAATTGGATCGATGAGAAAACGACTACGGATTTTCCGAGGGCGTTAGCATTTTTTCCTAGTGGGCTGAATAGTTTTCCTTTCCAAGATAATGGGAATTACATAGTGATGTGGTGAGATTGTGATTTATTAAGTGTGTTGTTGTATCGATTTAGTGAATCGATTGTGTTTGTTTGTGTGTTTGCTTTCATATTCAATGTGTGTTGTATTTGCTTTCAAATTTGTGTTGCTTGATCGTTGTTAGAACTTGAATCATGTTATGATACTTATCTGAATTGTATTGAGCCCGAAAATTGAAAATCATGAATGGAATTAGAAGAGTTTGATTTAAACTTGTGTTTAATTGGTGGATTTAATTTTTAATTTTTAAAATTTTTGGAAAATATTTTGGAAGTTGGAAACTGAAGCAAAACTCTTATAAGAAATTAGAAGTTTAAATTATGAATTTTGGTGGAAAATAAAATTTTTAAAGTGATTTTTTTGAAAGGTGAGTCTGGCGCCTAGGTGCCAGAATTCGGCGCCTAAGCGTCGGTTCGGCTTGCTTAACCGAAATTCACCATTTAAACCCTCATTAGCCATTTTTGACGCCTAAGCTTCATCCCCTTCCTCTTTTTCACGAAAACCCACCTTACAAATCTATTTTGAGGTCAAAACATCAAGATTTTGAGCCCGAAATCACTTGATTTCTTCATCTCAAGGTCAGATCTACACTCTAGTCCATTTATTTTTTATTTTCACCATATTTTTCCTATTTTTGGCTAAAAACTGAACGTTTGAGAAAAATTTTGATTTTTAATATTTCTCCATGAATTTCTAAACTCATTTTAAGTTTCTTAAGCTTAAAAAGAGTTTAAATCTTTGATTCCTTAATTTATTTGTGTTCTCTTTCACGTTTAGATGGCACTGAAATCTAAGCGAGGAAAGGCATGAGAAAATTTTGATAGTAGCAAGTTCGCTAATGCGGCAGCGCATTTATCTTGGAGTGATGCTTTTACAATCCCGGTGAAATGATCGAGAACACAATCGTTGCGCACAACTAGCAATGATTCTTTTATTTCATCGTTGTTGTTGTTATTCGAGTCGTGCGTGAATTTTATGCTAGCTTTTTGGAGCGAAAGACTACGAAGTCTTTGTATGAAGTGTTAGAGTAGGATTTACTCCGGAAAAGATCAATTTTTTTTATGGATTGCCACCTACCATCGATTGTCATTATTCTGGATTATCTCCATCTGAGGGAGATCGTGAGATGATTATTTCTTATTTAACTGACGGCACTGGAGCTTGGAAGATCTGGAACGATAAACGGGTAAATTTCAAATCTTCTAAGTTAAATGGTATTTCAAAGGCATGTCATTACTTTATTTCTCCAAGACTTATAACTTCCAACCACCTGAGCGATGTGACTAGAGATCGAGCTATCTTAAACTACTGCATTTAGGAGAGGAAACCGATAGATGTCAGCAGTTTTATTTTTGATTCTGTGGAGTCTACTGCTAGATCCAGTACTTCTGTAGGACTAGGATTCCCATCTCTGATTTATACTTTATGTGTGAACCATGGAGTCACTTCTGATATTTCTTAGGAGAAGCTGAAGTCTAGCAAGCCAATTGGGCAGGAGAGTGTTAGTATCTATGATCGTCTTTGTGGGAAGAGATCTACAGCCCCTTCTACTTCTGCACTTACATCAGGTAGAGCTTCCACTTCTAGACCTTCTACTTCTACTGCTGAGCTACCATCTAGTTTTTGGGAATCGATGCATGATCAATTTCTGGAGCGACGAGAATGAGTTATTTCTAACTCACTGCAGAGTTGATACGATGGATAAGAAAATTGATCACCTATCTGATTACACCCAGAGGAAGAGTGAGTATGATGTTGAGTATTCAAAGTCTTTAGTTAGATTCTTAAAGGGTGAGCATGATATTCAGTTTCCCACCTGTCCTAGATTTTCACCATATGTTGATCCTAAGGATGTGGAGTTTTCTTTTGGTAATGACGATGACGAGGCTACAGACAGTGATTAGTAGCTTGATTTACCTTTGAGATGTGCTGAGTCTGTTGTTAGTTTAGTTTTTGTTTGTTAGTACTGATTGTTATTTGTTGTTTGCTAGTTTAGATTTGTTTATGAAACTTTGTATGAATTGTTTGATGTTGAGACTGTTTTAGATATTTAGTTACAGACTGAATTTTGAATGAATTTCTGTTTATTTTTGTTTCAGCCTACTGCTTAGTATTCTAGAATAGTTAGTAATGTTATTCTTTTTCTGTTAGTAATATAGTTATTTAATTCAAATACTGCTATAAAAAAAAAATTTGAGCCTGCTTACTTTTATATGCTTCATTATTTCTGTAATATTTATAAAAAGCATGTGTAGAAATAAATTATATTTCTTTCTAGAATTTTTTATATGCTTATAAAATTCTTTTTTAAATTATATTTTTCCTTCTCTCATACTTTATTTTTTATGATATACCAAAACTTAAGTTTGGGGGAAGGAAAAATACATGAAAATTTAAATTTTATTTGTCCTTAATAAACTAATATTTTCTAAAAAAAATCTTAACATAACATAAGGAATTAAGAATCTATTTAAGATCACTTAAAATTTTGAAATTATAAATAATTTAGTGGACTTAACCAAAATTTTTATAACTTTGATTGATTTTAAGAATAGAATTATTTAACTTAAAGAAGAATAAGATTAAGAAATTTTTCTATTCATAATAGAAATAATTGAATTTTAGAAGTATTAAGAAATCAAAAATTATAACTTGAAAAAGAAAAGATTGAAAGTCTTTTTGAAATTCTATTCAAGTTATAATAATTAAGTTAAAATGTAAAAGTTTGAAAATATAAGTTGAGGATAGTGAAGTTCAAAATCATTAAAAGGCTATCCAGATACAATAATCATCACTGTGAAAAAAAAAAGAAAAAGAAAAAAAGAGAAAAAGAGGAGAAGCTTGAGGATATGCCTAATTAAAAATTAGCTTCACTTGAATTATCTTATATGATGAAAACTAGTTACATACTTTACTTAATTTTTATGCATGAAACTTTATTTAGGAAAGATTTTTCATGAAAATCTTTTTCTTGTAAATAATCTATGTGATCTTAATATAATAAACTTCTATTATTTTTGAAATGAATGAAAATTTTTTGAAGTCTTATGATTTGGTAGTTGAATATTCTTTAAATTCTTAAAATTAAATTTAGTTAGTGAAATTTGGTCAATGATTTACTAAAGCCTTTATAAGATAAAAAATTACAAGGAGTCTTAAATATTTATCTTTCATTCCAAATGTTATACATTTTATATAGTAAAAAGGGTTACTTGAGGACAAATAACGTTTAAGTTTGGGGGATTTTGATCCATGAAAAAAATACCCATTTTTATGCCTTGATTTTTATCAAAATTTTAAGGATATTATGCTCTAATGAAAGGTATTTTTGTGTTTTTGGATATAGGCGATGAAAAATGTTCCAGAAGGAAAAAGAGTGAAAAATGAGTAAAAAGGAGCAAAAAGGAGCAAAAATGGAGCCAAAATGCAAAATTGTCAAAATTATTGGTTTAGCGTCTAGGCGCCAGAATCATGTGCCTAAGCCCCAGGTCGATACAGGATCTGTCAAGATTTTTGACAACTTTTGGACGGTTATTTTGACGATGTTAGCAGTTATTGGACCTTCTAGAAGACTGAAAGTTGTTTCTAGTTTATAGGACATGTGATACAATGTATTTGGACGCTTGGAAATGGTTTTAATCGTGAAGAGGTGCGAATAATTGGACGCAGAGTCTGGCGCCTAGGCGCCAGATTCCGGCGCCTAGGCCCCAGACACACCTTCTAGAAGATTCATTGAATGTGGACATATTTTGAAGAGGTTCCTTGAGGCAACCCTTGAAGCCTATAAATAAGAGGCTACTCCTTCAGAGAAAAATGCCCAACTAAGCCCCCCTATCTAGAGTTCCATCTAGAGAGAGAATTAGAGAGATACTTTAGGGCCACATTTTACTATCCTTCATAAATTAGTTAGTTATTTAATTTAGAGTTTGTATTGAGAGTTTAAAGAGTTGGTGCTTTTGAAGTTTATTTTCTTTGGAGTCAGAAGAATTCAGAGGTTTTGTAGGAGAAACACTTGAGATAAGTATTTGTAATTTTATTCAAAGTTTCATTATCATGTTTTGTTGTTTAAATTCAATTTGTTATGAGTAGTTAGTTTACTTTCTCCTTTCAATTATGAAAAGATAAATAAGATAATATAAAATTCGTTGGAGAATTAAAAACTATTTGTATTTTAAAATATTGTGATGATATTAATACCAGATCATTATTACTATTTAAATTGGCCATTTAAATTGTTAAAATCTATTGAAGAGTTTAGATACCTAGAAGGAGATGAATTCTTAACTAGTAGATATCATATGGATCCTTGGGTATTCGAAGGCCTTGCGCAGGTTATTCAAGGTGAAGTGCAAATAAATAGGAAGATATTATATAGTGGGCGTAGAATTGATAAGTTTTTAGAGTGACAGACTAAATTCTTGTGATTTAGTTTATAGAGAAGGAAAGGGTCACTAGTAGGGCCGACCATAGCCACCCTTGGAAATCTAGTAGTGTGAGCCTAGATTAACCCATTCTACTAACAATACATCCGGACTCGATCTATAAACTAGCTGATGTTCTTTACACCTGGATCAAAGGGTAACAAATATGAATGCTTCTATTTGACACAATACCATAATTTTATATTCTCCACGAATATTATCATTGTCTTAGAAAATCTTGGATTAATTGAAAGGAAGAAAGTTATTTTCTTATTACTATTTACATCAATCATTTCATTACTTCTTTATTTTTGCATCTAGTAAATTAAAAATACCAAATTTATAACTATAAAAGAAATACTTAAAAATAAAATTAAAATAATTAAAAATCCATAACTCACTCCTCGTGGGATCGTTACTGGGGTCTTTGTTTCAAAGTCCTATATTACTTGATACGATACGTATACTTGCGTGTACCCCTAGTGTGTAAAATATTTTCGATAAAATTATATTTATATACACTAGACGCTATTATTATCTATTACATATATTTGAAAGAATTAATTATTATATTTGTCATCAGTGGATTGCGGGTCAAATTTTTGACACCGTTGTCGGGATTGAATTTTTAGTACGCATATATTTAGCGTGGGTCAGATATCGCAGCCATTTGTGAAGCTAAAATAAAAAAGGCTTCGTTATCTTGAATACTTGCCACTCTTTAGGATTAACCCTTTCAAAAGGCCATTGAAAATTGTTGTTAGCCATTTCTTCAATTAAGGTGTTAGCTTCATCAAATGTCTTAGCCATTAAAGAACCACCAGCAGCAGCATCTATAATAAATCTAAGTGATCCAATAAGTCCGTTATAAAATGTTTGAATGATTAACCAATCTGGTAAAGCATGATGAAGACATTTTCTTAATAATTCTTTAAATCATTCCCTTGTTTCATAAATTGTCTCTATATCAAATTGCATAAATGAAGTAATATCATTTCATAATTTAGCAGTTTTAGAAGGAGGAAAATATTTAGCAAGGAATTTTTGTGCCATATCTGCCCAAGTTTTAATAGAACTAGTTACTAATGAGTTAATCCATATCTTTGCATTATCTTTTAAGGAAAAATGAAAGAGTCTAAGCCTAATAGCATCATCAGAAACATTATTATATTTAAATGTAGCACAAAGTTCTAAGAAACTAGCAAGGTGTAAGTTTTGAGTAAGTTTGGATCCTCGTTTGGTGTTCCTCCAAATTGATTATTTTGAACCATTTGAATAATAGAAGCTTTAAGCTCAAAAGAATTAGCATCTACAGCAGGCATTTGAATACTAGTATGAAGTTCATCATCTGTAGGATTTGCATAATCCCTTAATGATTTATAAACATTTTGTTCATTAATTTCGATTAGATTTTGATTATTGTTATGTAAGTTAGCCATTTCTTGATATTTTTGAATTTGTTTTCTGTTTCTAATTCTTTTAACAATTCTTGCTAATTCAGAATCAAAAGTTAATAAGCCTTCAGATCCAGAACTACACATAAAAATTAAATAAAAGGACTTGAAAATAAAATAAAATCTTTTTGGTATTTTTGGTCATGTAAATATTTTTTGTATTTTTAATGAAATAAATATATATATATAATATTTTTAATTCGAGAAATCTAAAAATTGTCTTTCACTTCCTTCCTTGCTTCCTTCATTCCCCGGCAACGGCGCCAAAAATGTAAACCACGCCCCTTTACATCTTTCTGTATATGCAAGAATTTATGAACTTAGATTTATATATTTATAATAATTTTGTAAAGTCACAATTTGAAACACAAGTATACGTATCGTTCAAGTAATACAGGGCTCTAGTGGAGTCCTGGTTATCAATCCCACAGGGAAGATTAATTGAAGGAAATAATAGATTTCCAAATTAAAAGTAATTATAATTTTTATTTCTTTTCAAAAATTAGATTTTAAGTTTAATGAAATTTCTATTAGATGTAAGTAAAGCAGAAATAAAGTAAAGGTTAATGCATGTATAAATAAAACAACTTTCTCCTTTTCAACTAATCAAAGATTTTTTAGAATAATTATCATTCGGGGAGAACTTCAGATTATGGTATTGTACCAAATAGAAGCATTCCTATTCTTTACCTTCGCTCCATAGTATAAATAACATTGGCTAATCTATAGATTGGTTCAGGTTGTATTATTAGTAGAATGGGTTAATCTAGGCTCACACTTCTAGATGACCAAGGTGGCTATGGTCGGCCCTACTAGTGACCCGTTCCCTTTCTATAAACTAAATTATTAGAATTTAGTCTGTCGCTCTAAAAACTAATCAATTCTACGCCCAGTAAACAATTTCTTCCTATTTATTTGCACTTCACATTGAATAACTTGCTCAAGGCCTTCGATTACCCAAGGATTCATGTGATATCTACTAGTTAAGAACTCATCTCTGGATAGGTCTCAGAATTCTTCAACAGGTTTTAACAATTCAAATGGCCAATTTAAAAAGTAAATTAAGATCAGGTATGAATATCATCGCAATAATTTTTAAAATTAAGTTAAGTTCTCCAACAAAATCAATTTATCTTATTATTATTTCATAGTTGAAAGGAGAAAGAAAAATAACTACTCAGAACACATTGAATTCTCACAATAAAACATATTTATAAAACTTTGAACCAAGTTACAAATACTTATCTGGAATGTTCCTTCAAGTGATCCTTTGACTTCTATTGACTCCAATGCAAGGTACAAGACTTCAATAGCAACAATACTTACAAACTCTCACTTACTACTCAAAGAATTAAGCAGTAACACTCAAATTAACTAAAATAAACTCACTTTAAGAATAAAATATGGTGGCTCTCTAAAACTATCTTCGGATGCTGGAGTTCTAGGGGGCATGGTTCTCTGTAGAAATGTCTCCTATTTATAGAGCTTCAAAAATGACCAGGGGTTGCTTAAGGCACCTCTTTAAAATTCATCCAAATTCAATGAATCTTCTAGAAAGTAACTGTCGTGCCTAAGTGTCGAGATCTGGCGCCTAGGCGCCGGACTCCGTGACCAAGTCTTTGCACCTCTTCACTTTAGATTGCACCTCCTCACGATTAAAACTATTTTCATGTGTCCAGATGCATTGTATCACATGTCATATGTATTAGGAGTAATTTCCAGTCTTCTAGAAGGTCTAATAACCGCTTAACACTGTCAAAATAACTGCCCAAAGTTTTCAAAAATTTTAACTGTTTCAGTATCGAACTGGCGCTCAGGCGTAGTATTCTGGCGCCTAGGCGTCGGATTCTGGCTCCTAGGCGCCGGATTCTGGCGCCTTAGCTCCGGATTCTGGCGCCTAAGCTCTAAGACTTATAATTTTGGCAACTTTACTTTTTAGCTCCATTTTTGCTCCTTTTTTCTCCTTTTTCCTTCTTGAACTTTTTTTTTTCATCACCTATATCCAAAAATATAAAAATTCCTTTCATTAAAGCATAGAATCCTTAAAAATTGAATCATAAATAATGCATAAAAATAAGCATCATTGATCCACCAGCAGTAGCATCTATAATCTATCTCAAAGATCCCACTAATCCATTATAAATTGTTTGAATTATTAACTACTCTGGTAAAGCATGATGTGGACACTTTCTAATAAGATCTTTAAATCTTTCCCAAGCTTTATAAATAGATTCTCCATCAAATTGACTAAAAGATGTGATATCATTCCTTAGCTTAACAGTTTTTGAAGGAGGG
>JAKZJZ010002419.1:0-16898 GCA_022702705.1 Papilionanthe hookeriana x Papilionanthe teres
TCTTATCATGCAACATCTTCATCTTCTCTTTATAAATTCTTGCATTGTCATACAATTCGTTTCTAATTTCTTCCATCTCATTTAGTTGCAATAATCATTTTTCTCCTACTTTATTCAAAATTAAAATTAAACTCCTTCATAGCCCAATAAGCTTTATGTTCAAGTTTTACAGGTAAGTGACAATGTTTACCAAAAAATAACCGGTAAGGTGACATTCCGATTGGTGTCTTATAAGCTTTTTTATAAGCCCATAATGCAGAATCAAGTCTATCAACCCAATCAGTTCTTTTAGGATTAACAGTCTTTTCTAAAATTCTTTTAATTTCTCTGTTTGATACTTCAGCCATTCCACTAGTTTGAGAGTGATAAGCTATTGCAATTCTATGTTTGATTCCAAATTTTTATAGTAATGATTGAATTTTTATATTCCTGAAATGACTTCCACCATCAGTGATAATTACCTTAGGCATTCCAAATCTTGAAAATATCATTTTTTTTAAAAATTTTGAAACACTTTTGGAATCACAGTTTGGTAAAGCAATAGCTTCAATCCACTTTGAAACATAATCAACTGCTAATAAAATATAAATTTTTCCAGATGATGGAACAAATGGTCCCATCAAGTCTAATCCCCATATATAAAAAATTTCAACTTCCAATATATAGTTTAAAGGCATTTCATCTTTCCTAGATATATTTCCCATCCTTTGACATCGATCACATGTTTTCACATATTGTCTCACATCTTTAAATAAGGTAAGCCAATTGTTGACCTCATTTTTGATGAGGTCTTCTCTTCTTCTCTTTAGTACTTAGGATCTAGCCTTAGGCTTTTCCTTTGATTATCTTAGAGGACTAGAATTGGGACCCACCACTTAGAAATTCAAACCACTTCTTAACTCCTCGCAAACTCCACAAACTTGACTATAGACCCCTTATCACCTAGAGGGTTGAAATCGAATGTGGAAGTTTAAAGGATGAGTTCCTATAGGACTCTCGGCCTTGGGACCGCCCGCAGGTGGCCCGGTCCGGTGAGGGGCTGACTTACACACACACTACACTTATACACTACACTTTCACACACTTCCTAAAACTACACCCATACCTAACTTGACCTCCCGACTCATGTAGGTGATTCGCATGGATGGTCCTTAACCCCCGAGCCCTCGGTAAGAGGGTTAGGAACAACATAGTGAATGCCTCAAATGAGTCCCTTCATAGCTCATATGGGCTTGATATGGCTTCATGGCTCAACCAAAATGACTTCTTTCCACTTACATCCACCCAATCTTCAATTTCCCAAATTTTCAATTTTTGACCCCCGGGACCCTACACCCGCTTAGCCTACCCAAACCCTCGAAATTACCCGAATTTCTCAAAAAATTTCCAAATTACCCAAAATTCTCCAAAATCAATCCCAAACATTTCCACATCACTTAAATTGATCATCCATACCCAAAAATACCAAAAATTCCAAGAAAACCTCCCAATACCCTGCAAATACCCAAAATACCCCTCTTGGCCAAAACAATCCAAAAATTCAGAAAATTCCCAGAAAATTCCAAAAAATCCCAAATATTCCCAATTTCATTTTGTCCAACTACACCATGGGCCAATTTTGTCAATTTACCCTACTTTTGTCAAAACCCCAATTTGACCCATTTTAACCCGAAAGTGAACCCAATGTCAAACCAAACCTACCCGATTGACCCAAATTCTGGTCCAATTCAATTCTAAACTTCAATTCAACATTCCCGACACCAATCTAGACCAAATCCAAGTTCAATTTGATTGACATTTGGATCCAATTTCACTTTTGGCCTTAAAGCCCGATTTGGACCCATGACCCAAATAAACCCAAATTCAAACCAATTCAACTCCAAATCACACCAAATTGACTCCAAGCCCTTCATAGAACATCCCTAAACCAATTATCACATTTATTTGACAAAGTTCTTCACAAAATCTTTACCCAAATGCCCATCCTAAAATCAAAAAGCCCATTTCCCTTAAACTTTCCTAAGAGCCCACTTCCTTCGAATTCAAAAGCCCAAAATCTACCCTAAAGCCCACATGACATCTCCATTTGCCATCCACTTAATTGAAGCCATTACCTAAGTCCTAAATTCACCATCAAATTATTCCAAATCAAGTTTCATACAAATTTCCATCAAATTACCAAAAATTCCTAAAATCCATTTTCATGAAATTGACCAAACCTTTTCCCAAGCCAAAGGTGAGCCATGCAAGCCATGGACAAGCCACATGAAGCCATGGAAGGCTTGACATGTGATCAAGACATTAATGGCAAAAGGAGGGGCCCCTTTCCTAATCCTCCTTAAACCCTTTTTTACCTTAAGCATGTCACACACTAAACCATGCTTAGCCACCTCATCATGGATGGAGACCACACCATTCTCTCTTGGGCGACCCAAGTGATTTTTTTCAGCCCAAGACCGAGGCCTTGGGTGGTGAACCTAGCCCAAAACCATGGGTTGACTCATTTGAACCCAAAATGGCCTTCCCCCATTCCATTTCAATCCAAGCTCTTTACACATGGCATTTGCCAATTGCTTGCACCAAGTCCCAGCCACGACCCACCCGACCTCGAGGGTGACCCATGCCCGGTCGGCCGGCCACCGAGCCATCGGAAAACACCATGGCCGAGAGCTCGCATGTGAGCCCGACTTGGAATTCTCACTGCTGAGCTGCCCCATCCCCGAGTGGCCATTGGAGCTCGTTCTTCTCTTGCCAAGAGCGAGCTGATCCCAAGCCCTAACTCTCCCGGGAGGCCCTCCATCCTCTCCTATTTAAACACCACCCCTCTCGGCCATGAGAGGTGCTTGAAACAAACCTTAAGGAAACTCTGCCAAAATTATTCCGGACTCCTCCCCATACACAGAGCACTTGATCCCAGAGTGACATCCCCCTGCCATTTCTTCTAGGTGAGCTCGATTTCGGAGTTGAAATTCCACCGAAAACCGGGACACTTCTCCACGGTGGACCAATCCTCAAATTGATTGGTCCTACACCTTCACCGGACCGAGGGAAGGTGTCCACCAGCAAAGCCCCATCTCCGGGCCACCCGGTTGCTCCGAGCCTCCAAGCTTTGTGATCGGGCTTGGTCGAAATCACATCTGAGACAATTCACCAGACCAGGAGACTTCATCTGGAGCTTGCTGGGATCCAATCGAAGGTGCAACAAACCTCAGATCGAGGCCACACTTCTCTGAGCAAAGGTATGAGCTAATTCTTCATCCCGAGCTTCTGGAGATTCCCCATTTCAAATGCTTTAATTTCAATGCATGATCACCGTATAGATGTGTTTGTCTCTTCGAGACGAATCCATAGAGCATAAGAACATGAAAATCCATTGAGTATCGAGTGAGATCTTAGGGATTTAGTGTGGACGGCTCTCGGGTGAGGACGCTCGGGGACGATGAACGGATGCGCGTCCATTCAATACACGCGCGGACGGACGGCTCGGATGGCGTCGGACCGGGGAGACGGTACATGAACCGCGGGGCCGGAGCGCCGAGTCGGAGGGCGGCGTCGAATGGGAGCGCGACGCGTGTGCGTTCGGAGATGCCGAGGATGAGTTGGCGCCGCGTGGATAAATAGAAAATTAGGGGTATTTTCTATTTATTTAATTCCACTAAACTTCAAAATTCATAACTTTGTGTAGAAAAATCGGAAAAATAAAATAAAAATACCCTCTTGCTCGGTGAACGAGAGGAGAATAATGTGGAAAAGAAATCATTTAATTTCATTAAGTATTTTATTTTTTATAATTTATTTACTCTCTGCATACTCTTAATTCTCCATGCATGTATACAATTCACCATGGCATGAGACCATAGGGCTTTTGAAGCCTATGAATTTGGGAACATTCCCCGAATTTTCCAAAGTCGAGGCCATCCTATGAAGAGTTATTGATTTTTCAAGTTCATGTTACTATTTTGAGTATTTTAAATCCAATAAATAGCATGTTATGAAATAAATTCTAGGAAAATTTGATGATATTCCTTATGACCGAGAGAACCCTAGGAAAAATAGGTTTTGAGTTAGTTCATTTAAAACAACACTAATTGGCTTAAACACTCAAAATAGGTCTCTAATTAATTAGAGTTAACCATACATCAAATTGACTTGAAATCAATTCTCCACTGACCTTTAGGATCAGAGGAACCCACCATAAAGATTTGAGGTCAATTGGACTTGGTTAGCCCCACTAATTGGGTTGATTAAGCCACTTAGTCATTTTAAACTTTAAACATTCATAACTTTCAAAATACCTTTCAAAAATTCACCAAATTGGTTTTGGAGCCTCTCTGATATTAGGGGAATCTAAGAAAATTAAAATTTCAATTTTCTAAAAAAGTTGATTTTTAATATTATTTTAATATTTTTAATAATTAAAAAATAATAAAAATCACAAAAATAATAAAATTCACCAAAATGTCAAATTTTGAATTTTAATCACTTAGGAACAAACCCCATATTTTTCTTAGGTCTATTTAGTGAGATATTAAATTTTAAAGCTTTAAGGTAATTTTAAAATTTAAAAAAATATATTTTCTAGCTTTTTCATTAAAATAATTATAATAAATCATAGAAAAATCAGAAAATTGCAAAATTTGCTTCTCTGATTTCCTTGATATTAGAGAGATTTTTGAAAAATATAAAATTCATTTTTCAACATTTATTTTATTTTTAAATTAATTAACACTCCAAAACTTAAAATAATTATAATAAAAATAATATAATTCAAAAAATCACCAAAATTGGTCCAAGTGGTCCTCTAGTCATTAGGAATGTCCCCTAATTTTCTTAAGGACAGAAACTTTCCCTTGGTCATGTTATTAAATTTTCCTTGGAAATCTCTATTTTCTACCAAAAATAATTATATAAATAAATTAAATACAGAAAAATCACATTTTCTCCTCTCATGTCTTTATTGACATATGAGTGAAGTCACATAAAAATTTCAAGTTCATTTGAGTTCAATTTAGTGAGTTATGAAATTATTAAGCTTAAAGGGTAAAGTGGTAATTAAAATTTTTAATCCTTAATTAAAACTTTAGGTTTAATAAAAAAATTAACAAGTAAAATATTTGATCCTAATTTGATTTGGATGATTGAAATTTAAATAATTAAAGGGTAGAAACCCATTAAGCAATTTAAAATGATTAAACTTTAATTAAATAATTGATTAAATTTGGAAGAATAATAAAATTGGAATTATTAAAATAGGGATATTATTAGGAGGAGATTTATTCTTTAATTTAAAAATCCCTAAATTAATTATCTCATTAATATTCAATTCTTAATTAAAATGATAACTCAAATTCAAAACATTAAAAGACTTAATCATTAAACTAAAATTAAATTATTAAACTCTTTTAAAAAAAATTTTCAATTAAATTAAAAATAAAATTAAACTAAAAATTAAATTAAATTAAGTAAATTAAATTAAATTAAATTAAATTAAATTAAATTGAAATTTAAAAGTTGAATTAAATTAAAAATTAAATTAAAGATTAAATTAAATTAAATTAAATAAACAAATTAAATTAAATTAAATAACTTAAATTAAATTAAATTAAATTAAATTAAATTAAATCAAATTAAATTAAAACTAAATCAAATCAAATTAATTTAATGTAACATCAAATCGAAACTAAACTGAATTAAATTAAATTAAAACTCAATTAAATTAAATTAAATTAAATTAAATTGAATTAAATAACATCACCTAAAACGAAAGAAATTAAATATAAAGCAACTTGAACATTATTCCAAATTTAAACCCATTAACTTAAATCAAATCATTTGAATAGCAATTTACCCTCAAAAGCTTCGGTTATTATAACTCCTAAACGAACATTAAATGAAATGTTACCTCACCTATAGGATATTCGAATGTCTCAGTTCATTGAGTAAGATAACAACGAAACTTGAATTCTCGGACGATTAATTCATTTGTATAATTAAACCCATTTGGACTTAAAACAATCCTAGAAATATTGAAAAGATGTTTAAGATTATTCTTAAGCACTTCCTC
This sequence comes from Papilionanthe hookeriana x Papilionanthe teres, assembly GCA_022702705.1. Classification (NCBI taxonomy): domain Eukaryota; kingdom Viridiplantae; phylum Streptophyta; class Magnoliopsida; order Asparagales; family Orchidaceae; genus Papilionanthe; species Papilionanthe hookeriana x Papilionanthe teres. Next base: position 6,065 of record JAKZJZ010002419.1, read on the forward strand.
GATATGATAGGACATTTATAAGAACAATTGGACTTAATTGTTCTTTGATGAAGAAAATCGTCCTTAAACCAAAACACAAAGAACCTAGACGTCATAGGAGATGACTAGGCTATAGGATTAGGAATTTGGTAGAAAACCATAACCCTTCCCTTAGCTTTATCTAGGAACTTGCTTAAATATTCTAATTGTGTTTTAAGTGCGGCTTGGGATGACGGGAAGACCCTCCAGGGTACGCTTTTATTTTATTGCGATCTACTTTCTTGCAATTTACCTTCTTGCAATTTATTTAATCGCATTGCACTTACTTTTTCTTGCATGATAAACAAGCTGTTGCATGAAAACCCACACCTTTAGGATAGACCCTAAAGCTGAAACCAAAAGCTAAGTTAAAAGTCATTGCGAGATAAAATTCACCACCACGACATTTCAAAATATAAAACAACTCAAAATTTAATCACAAACAGAACACAAAACTACAATTATAATTAAATTAAAACGTCTGTTGGATGATCGGGAATACCTCGGATGATGTAACCTACGTGTTGCTTAACGGGATTTCCACGGTCTAAATGAAAGTGTGGAACTCATTCGGTTGAGTTTAGCAAATTCATGCGGACTAAGTGAATTCGATAAAAATAATGATGCCGGAAGGATGGAACCGTGGGATCTTAACCGGTGTCGTTATAATCAACTTTAAGATTTGTTTTAATTAAAATATTGAAAACACATGGAAATTAAGATTTTCTCTAAACCAAAACACTTTTCTCATCTCCACGATTTATGATTTCTAAAACTAAACCTCTGCAATGACAAGGAGCTCGGAGCATGGTGGGCGAGCACGGCCATCGTCATCAGCAAAACTCGAGTCTACTTCAGCAAAACTTTCCTAGAATTAAATAACAAAGCCATAGGACTTCGAGGTAGTTTGCTTAGCGCAACATAAATCCTCAACCTTTTCGTTAGACATTTGCATTGCAAATTAAGCCCTAACCGGTCTTAGGATTCGAGGTAGTCGTCCGGTACGACAATAAACCCTCACATCTTCGAAATTTATTTGTGTGATCATATCATACGAATATAAGTCCTAATTAAATAAAATCGGCGAGATTGAAACATTTAAATAAATATTAGGACTTCCCAAATTCGAAGACAAACAATAGGATAGTTCGGGAAGTTGCCAAGATTCTTCTCGGATCCTCGACTTCTCCTACTCCTCTTCCATTGGACTCCCGAAAACAAAAATGTTCCAAATTTGATCCATTCCACTATTGAAATTCCAAACTTCGATCCTTTGAGAACTTAAACCTTGAAATTCTTGAGAGCGAGATTATTGATTATTATCGAGAGTTTTCTTAGGTGATTCCGTCACTTAAGATGTAATTAACTATAGGGGCTTGCCCTTATAGGGAATTTTAATGAACCCGGGTAATATAAACCACTGTTTAATGCTTTCATATTAAGCAGGGGAATTTGTCGGCTTATAAAATTGGTTCGCAGACCAAACGGATGTCACAAATCCTCTAGTTTATTTAATCGAGCCCCACAGTCAAGCAGTGTGTCTATCCTTAAGGATAGATACACGGTTTGTGGTGCGGTGCTCGTTTATATAAACTATTTGGGATGTGAGATCGGTTTAATCTCATATCTTAAAACCTTGAATTTAAAATTATTTTCAAAATCAAATATTATTTTTTTCAAATTATTTATTTAAATTAAATTAAAATTCGCCGACAATTTACGTAGGCGACCCCTTTTCAAAACACAACACACGACACGAAAATAGTTGTCGATAACTTCAGGCGACTCACGTGGGGAGTATCCCTCTCTCCATTATAATCGGATAATTACGCTTTCAAAAATCGGTAGTGTATCCATGTCCCTAATGGGTCAAACTACCCTTCTTTCCGTTGGAATACTATGTTCATTTCTACCTTGAACAAGTATAGCCAACATTCTCTCGGATTTAGGAACCACTTGTTTAGACACCCCTAAACGAGAGAGGTTCCGAGATCCTTTACCTCATTTTTGAGGTGGGGTGGACCCGATAGGTGTTAGTTTAGGAATGATCCTTCGAGTCGAGAAGTCTTGCTTAAGACTTTCTTTCCCTTTCCAACTCCGAATCGGATTCCTTACCTTCTACACACCTTTGAACATTCCGTTCTAAATAAACAAACCCTCTAATAAGTGATTCTTTTAACAAATGATTCCTTCTTATAAATACATGAACAAGAATGTGTTCAGACTCTTTTCAATTCCTTTCTTTTCGTCCTAAAGAAAAGAAGCATAACTTGGGACCGACAACTAGAATCTACCCCGCGAAATGGAAGCCCCGAGCTGATTTTCTCCTTCACCAATGGACTGGACTTCGCTGTCTATAAGGATGAGCTGCCCGACAATGGGATCATCCGATTCGGGCAAGGATTTGAAAACACGAATGTCAAGGTCACCGACGTCTCCCTCTTTGCACTGACGAACAAGGTATCCGAGCCGAGGAGCCGCTGCCGAGTTCGACCTTAGGTCGACCCAAGAGTTTCCTCCTCTGCAAAGGATCCCGACTAGGAGGAGTACTGCCGTCCGTAGGAGGACTGTTCTTACTACCCCCACTGGACTAGTTGTTTCTGCACCTACCCCGACTTCGCCAAATTAAAGGGGAAAGAAATCCGGAACTATGGTAAACCTGTTACCGTGGAGGGTACGGATCTTCTGTAAGACCTTCTGTTTTCGAAATCGGGTCCGGTTCGAAGATTTCGTCACTGACAAGGACCCAAAGAAGAAACAGAAGTAGAAGGATCGCTAGAGAAGTCAGAGCTGCTGAGGTTGCTTTCCTAGAGGAAATCCCAGAACTACCTGAATATACACCGTTACCAGAATATACACCGCTGCCTGACTACATACCACTTTTGGGAGGAAGCAGGTTCCATCCCCTCTCCCCCGCCGAGGATGAGGATAATGTTCGCAAGATTGCTGCCACATTACCTCGGCCCGCATATTACAACGATAGCCGCAAGAAAAGAACTAGAACTACGCCGTTTGCTCGACTGCAAACTTTGGTAGAAAAATTAGCAAAGAAGTAAAACTGCCCCGTATCGGAGATTCTACGAAGGATAGGGCGGGTGCCAGTCAAATCCCATCTTGGGCCCCGAGTAGAACCCGTCATCATGACAGAAAAGCCAAGCAAGAGAATGAAGGCTAGTCCGCCCGTTGTTGTCTCAGGATTACAGATTAGGGAGGATACCACCTTCCGAGCATTTGGCCGACGGACCATCCGGTCCTAGACCTTCGCTGCTAGAAGGATGGTATGGCGTCCCACTGCTTGGGCGATTAAGACTGAAACGAGCGGCTCGAGAAAGAAAGTCTCGCCGGAGAGGCTGGAATACGAAGAAAGTGCTTCTTGCGATAATGGGGACTCGTGAAAAGGGGACCCGGCAGCTATCGCACGACAACCGCAAAGACACACAAAAAGCCCCGCTAGAAGATGCCATGGAAAAGTTGAGAACCGATATCCGACGGTTGGCAAAAGAAAGAGAAGAAAAGTTCGGAGATGAGATTGATTCATCGGAATTCATGGACGACGAATATGCAGAAATCAACATGGTTGAGACACGAGCTTCATCGGCTTCGCAAGGTGCTCCTGCAGCCGCGAAAGAGAGGAGCCGGAGCGATGAGAAGGCGGCTTCGGGGAAAAAGACGACACGATCGCTCGAATGGCGAAAAGGATGGAAGAGATGGCCGTGGCTACGGTCACTCTCCGAGTCGAAGTACGACCACATAGAGAGACACCCCGAGAGGTCATTCACATTGTAGATGGAGGAAAGGATATTACATCCGTCGATGGGGATGATCGACTGAAAAAGGATACAACACGAAAGTATGATCCCTGAAAAGGATATCAAGAACTTGGTGGAACGAGCGAGTGCAAGAAGCCTTAGCACGATCGAAGAGCGGGACATCCATTCGGACGGGTAGACCTTACCCGAAGAATTCGACGCTGTCCGATACCCGAAAGGCTTCGTACCACCTCCGTTCGAAGACCTTCGACGGAGCCAGGAACCCCGACGGCATGTTGCACACTTTCGTGCCGGTTGTTGCAATGCGGCGGGAGCGATGCATTACTCTTCCGACGGTTCTTCGGCCGATCATCGGGAATCGCCTTCGGCGGTATGCGGAGTTACAAATGGTTCGGTGAAGACGTTCTCGAGCTAGAGAACCTCTTCATCGAGCGATTCGCCGGAGCTCGGCACCACATCACTATAGGTGATTTAGTGGTAGAGAAACAAAGGCCGAATGAAACTTTGGTGGATTACATACTTCGATGGAGGAACTTAAGCATGAAGTGTGAACCACGACTACAAGAACAACATGCGGTCGGCATCTTGCTTAAAAGCATTCACGGCCCGATAACACTTCTCCTCGAAGGATTCACTTATTAAGACTTTCGAGAAGTTGTTAAGCAAGGCGGAAGCTTGCAAGAAGAGGCGAAGCAATTAAGTTTCGCCGACAAGACGGACGACGAGGCGGTGAAGACCTTCGAAAAGAAATCCGGGATCGTTGCGGCGAGTTGACAAAGGCAAGCAGCCGTATGCAAATACCACCGGAACGGCCGCATCAACCACAACGGAATTACCGGCAACCCCGGTCCGGCTATCGGTCGTCTCCGCGAGTATGAACAACCGTCTCGTCCGCAACGTACATTAAGGGAACTTACGAGCGAGAGAATATCCGTTCAAGAATGAAGCGATGACGAAAATATTCCGTAGTCGATGAAGACTCCAGATTTCCAGTCGCCGAAGCCTAAAAGACCGGAGGAAGTCAACAAGAAAGGTGATCCCGACTTTTGCCCCTACCACGGATGCTTGGGCACAAGATAGAAGATTGCATTACCTTTAAAAGTTGGCTCAACGACAACCTTCGGAAAGGAAATATAACGATCCCGAAGGAGTACATGAAGGAACCCCGAGAAGGAGGTTCAGTCGATGTTATCTCAGCCGAGCCCATCATTCCGATAGATCCCTACACGGCCGACGATGGATGGACTACCGCTCGGACGAGGTCTTCGAAGAAGATTTTAGACGACATCCGAACCGCCTCGGTGCGAGCTTCAATTCGGAGTTCGAGACCTATTAAGCCGGTACTATCACTTGCGATAGAAGAACCACCTCGACGGGAGACGATTGAAGAAAAGAAGAAAATCGACGAAGAAGAGAGGACCGAGATTCCTAAGGCTAGACTAGGGGCTGCTTATCTTAGGATAGTTGTTTCCGATTCGGGGGAGAAATCCCTCGAACCTCCGATTTTGTATGATTATCCGCTCACTTCGGTGGGATCATATAATGATAAGGGTGATGGCGTTGGCTACGTTTTGATTGTTTTTAACGATTACGTAACTAGCGACAATCCGGACATCGATTTCGATACCAACGACAATTCTCGAATCATACACGATCTCGACAATCAAAATAACGAAGAAGACATCCATCGAGGAGGCTACGAGAGTTCAACAAGCAATGGATCTATCCGCGAGTTTCGAGGAGCTCCGGTCACGATAGAGTTAGAGCCTTCGGATTTTGAAGATAATCCGGAAGAGCTTGTCATTCCGATTCGGGAGGAGACACGGCGAACTCGACACTCAGATTCGGAAGAAATTACGAAGTCGACTTAAGAAGTGGAAGAGTTCTACCTCCAAGAATGGGTCCGAAAGACAAAGGAAAGCGAGTGGTTGTTCAAGAAGAACCAACCCGGCGAGAAGAAATACCCGTTCGAGAAGAAGCCGAGACGCATGAAAATAAAGTGGACTACGACGTACTAGCTCCATCTTAGGAAACTACCGGCCAGGCGAGCATTTACGACGCTCTCATCTTATCGAAAGGAGATGAGAGAAGCTCGATCAAGGCCTTACTTGATCCGAGAAATTTGCTTAGCTCGAATGGCTGGAGATTCCTTAGATGAGGTTTGTTCGTTAAAGGAACGACGAGGTGTTACCTTCACGGACGATGACCTACTACTTGGGACGAGCGGATCACAATGAGACCATTGTACATTTCGGTTATAATCGGGAAGTTTACACTCTCCGAGTATTGGTGGATCCGGGAGCGTCGATCGATATAATGAGTCTTCGAACACTAGCATACTTGGAAATTGATGCTCGTGAGCTCGAGGCGGACAAAATGTTATTAAGAGGATTCAACCGAGAAAGGAGAAAGAGCCCTCGGGTCGATAACACTACTAATGAAGACCGGTGACTTAGCAAAGACAACCGCGAAATTTCACATAATTGATTCGAAACATCGTTCGACGCTCTCTTGGGCCGACCGTGGATACATGAAAACGGGATGGTACCATCATCTCTACACCGGTGCATCAAATACTACGATGGAGGGGAACGGTGCATCAAAGGCGACTTACAACCATTCTCCGTACATGAAATTGGAATCCATGAAGATGCGACTTATTATGCACCGACAAAGAAAACAATCTTCTCCAGAGATACCGTAACAAATGAAGCAAAGAAAGTTCAGGACGACGAAGAACCTGAAGTTCTAGTCCAGCAGTCACTCACCACTCCCTTACGGCGAGATGGTGAAGGTTTCTCCACAACTCGCATCCGGAGGTCGAGGCGCGGGACGAGACGTTAGGGACGATTGGACGGAGGAAACCGGCCATCAATGTTGATTGGGAAGATAGTTCGAAGAAGAAAAAGAAATCAAGCAAGAAGCAGCACGATAAGTCGAAGAAGCCGCAATTCAAGATCTCTCTCGAAGATGAGAAGAACGAAGGAGTGGCTTCTTCTGACTTGTCGCTGCTTAGCTTGATTTCTTTTTCTTCTTCAGAACTATCTTTAATCAACATTGATGGCCGGTTTCTGTCCCGACGGTCTGACGTCTCGTCCCCGGCCTCGACCTCCGGATGCCGAGTTGTGAGACCTTCGCCATGCGGTGGTGACTGTTGGACTAGAGCAGCGAACTCTGCTCGTGCACGGTATGCGGAAGTTGTTTTCTTTCGGCGGTGCACGCTGCATCTTCGTGGATTCCAGGAGCCGGAGGATGTTGTAGTGCGCTTTGACTCACTGTTCCCTCCCGTCGTGGTGTTGCTGGTGATGGTGCCATCCTGTTTTCATCCATGGAAACTCATCGAGCACGTCCGAGTGCTGGGAGTCTCGGTCTTCGTTGGTGGCCCAGGCCCGGGGCTGCGAGATCCTCTTCTTTGTCCGGCCTCCGCTCACAGTATAGACTCGACCCTTACGATTGACGCTCTAGTCCACCAACGGAGTCTGAAGCGATTGCTGTGTCTTTGTGGTCGGGCCGAATATCTGCTGATCCCAATGTGGGTCTGTGAGGTAACACCTCGACGTTCCTTCTTGAACAGGCCTCATCCCCAAGGAATCTTACCATTTGAAGCAAACGAGTTTACGGATCGAAATGTGATGTCTGTCCTCTTTGACATGGGATGAGGTCATGCATGCTGATTTGGCGGTGAATTTCTAAAGATGGGCTAGTACGTTGTAGTCCCTCTCGAGCTTCTTTGACGAATGACTGCCTGGCAGGGTGTATAACGAACTTGACCACTGCTTTCCTTTTGTGGCCCCGGACGTCTTGGAGGTAGAACTCTTCCACTCTTAAAGTTGACCTACGCTAATTTCTTACGAACCCAGTGTGCCGGTGTCCCTCTACTGGTCGGAATGTGGACATCTTCAAAGAATCACAGTATAGTTGTGCAGACTCCTCGAAGTACCCGGACTAGATCCATTGCTTGTTGAACTCATTAACCTCCTTGATGACCGTTCGGCCTGATTGTTGGATCGTGTATGATTTGAGGAAGTGTCGTTGGTATCGAAATCGTCGAGGTTGGTAAAGCTGAATTCATGTCGTTAAGCAGGTCAAGCGTAGCATCGCCCTTATCGTGCGTCAAGGTGGCAGATAATCAACGAAATAAATTCCGGGCCCTACTACGAATCGGCTTGGCTGGAATGGCGACCCCTAGTCTGGCCTTGGGAATCTCGGTCCTCTCTTCTTCGTCCGTTTTCTTCTTTTCACCCGATGGGGTCTCTTTTTGTTGGTGGTTCTTCTATCGCGGTGATGCGCTTAACTAGGTCTCGGGCTTTGAATTGGCTCGCCCCGATTCGGTGTTGTGCGTCTTCTTCGAAGACCTCGTCGGCGGTAATCCTCATCAGGTCGTGTAGGGATCTATCGGAATGATGGGCCTCGATTGGTAACATTGACGAATCACTCCTTCGAAGTTGTTATTTCTCGAGGTGTCGTTGGGCAAGGCTCAATGCAATCTGCCATCTTGTCCCGGCCTCCGTGGCCAAGCAAGTCACCACTGCGTTGACTCTACGGTCTTTTTTTTGAAATGGAGTCTTCCGCTCCCGGACTGCGGGAGTGTAGCTCGTTACCAACGCCCGGCTCCCTTAATGTGCGTTGCGTTGCGACGGTGTTCCGCCTGCGGGCGGCTGATGGGGCGGTGCGGTAGTCCTGTTGTGGTGACCGTTGGTGGCCATTGCATCGGTTGCTGCTGCTGTCAGCTGGCGACGTCCGGACTCTTTTCGAAGGTCTTGGCCGACTACCGCATTAAAAGTGTTGCCCCCCCCCAGCCTCTTCTTCTGAAGCTCGGCCTTGCTTATTGCTTCTCGAAAGTCTTAATAGTGAATCCTTGAGGAGGAAGTGATTATCGGCGTGAATCTTTTAAGCAGATGCGTGCTACATGCTTGATTCTTGTAGTTGTGGTTCACACTCGTGCCAAGTTCCTCCGTCGAGTACGGATCTCACCGCCAAATCACTATGGTGATGCCGGGTCGAATAGAAGAGGTTCTCCCCAGCTCGAACATTCACCCAACCGACCCCAATGTCTACATACTGATCGAGCGGTCTGACGGTATATTTGAAAAACGTAAATGTCATACTCCTTCAACATTCTAACAACGCAAAAAGTGTCCACTATCTTGTCGAAGTTCCGATTTCGTCGAAGATTTGAAAAAGTGGTACGAAAGCCTTTCGAGCCGATGGACGCGTCGAGAACAATACCGGAAGTGGCGAAGCACCGAGTTAGCCGATAATCTTTTAGGATCATCGCATGTTGTATCCTTTCGGCCCCGATCATCAATATCACTTTCCTCCATCTACAATGTGAACTGCAGAGATCTCTATGTGGTGTACTTGACTCGGAGTGACTGACTACGGCCGGCTCTTCCGTCCTTTCGCCGTTTGGCGATCGTGTCGTCACGCTCTCTGCAACGGCTGCGAGAGCACCTTCCGGCGGTGGCTCGTGTGCACCCGACCGTGTTGATGCCGCCCGTGCGTCGTCCGCGGGTCCCGTGAGTCTCGTCTCCGAACTTTCTTCTCTTTCTTTGCCCGACCGTCGTTCTCGGTTCTCGGCACTTTTCCATGGCCTCTTCTAGCGGGGCTCCTTTTGTGTGATGGCGGTGTGCGGACGGGCCGGGTTGCCCTCGCGAGTCCGCCGGGTAGCACCTCGCCCCTCCGATTCCGGCCTCTGGCGAGACGCTTCTTTTCTCGGCTCTTTGTTCCGTGCCCTTGATGAGTGGACGCCATGCCATCCGCTCCCAACGGCCGAAGGTCTAGGACCGGTGGTGCATTAAAATAAAATAGATGGTATCCTCCTGTCGCCCAGGCTGGACAGCAGTGGCGGACCTTCTGCGCAGCGGCTACCTCGTGATGACGGGTTCTGCCTCCGGGCTCCCAAGTAGCTGGGACTACAGGCGCCCGCCACGTCCTGATGAAATGCGATGCGGCGGCGACCCCCTAAGCAGCGGGCCACCTACACCCGCGCGGTCGCGTCGTTCTGATATGCGGGCCGAGGTGTGTGAGGCAATCTGCCGAACGATATCCTCATCCTCGACGGCAGGAGAGGGATGGAACACTTCCTCCCGAAAAGTGGTATGTGCGTGTGTCGGAGCAGTTCACTCACCCAGAACGACACGAGCTACGACTACGCGATCAACTACTTACGTTTCTTCTTTAGTCCTTGTCGATGACGAATCTTGAAGCTGGACCGGAAATTTCGCGAAGATCTTACGAAGATCTGGCATACCCTCCGCGGCCAACTGGGGTTTTACCATAGTTAGTTTCTCCCGCTGTGACGGCCGGGACGAAAATCGAAATACGGCGGTGGGCGCAGCCAGAACGGTCCTCCGGCCGTCGAGATCACCCTGCGGCGGGGCCCCAGGACAGACCGACGCTCTCGGCTTTCGAATGTATTCGTCGATGCAGAGAGACGTCGATGACACTGGTACCATTGTTTTCAAATCACTTGCCCACAAATCAAATGATCTGTCGGCATATCCTTATCGACGAAGAGTCCGTCAAAACAGTGGCGGAGCTTCAGTCGTCTAGTTTTCTTTAGGGCGAAAAGAAATTGAGTCGAACATTCTTGTTCTCAACAATTTATAGAAGAATCATTTATTAAAATCCTTGATAGAGGGTTTGTTTATTTAGAACGGATGATGGAGTGACAACAGAGAAGGTAGACCGAAATTGGAAAGAGAAGAAGTCTTAAGCCAGACTCTCGACTCGAAGGATCATTCTAAACAGCACGACGGGGAGTCCACCCACACCGAAAAAATGGGGATTTCCGGAGCCTCTACACGATTTAGAGTTGTCTAACGATGGTTCCCCAAATCCGGAAGTGTTGGCTATGTATCCGACAATGAACATGAAAATTCGATGACCCCGTGGACATGGATACACTACCGATTTTTGAAAGCGAGTATCGATTATATTGGAGGGAGATTTCTCCCCGAATCGCCGAGGCCATCGACAGCTATTTCGAGTTGTGTGTTGTGTTTTGAAAGAATTCGCTACGAGTGTCGGCGAATTTTGATTTG
>JAKZJZ010000242.1:0-61044 GCA_022702705.1 Papilionanthe hookeriana x Papilionanthe teres
CGGAGCTGCTGAGGTTGCCTTCTGGAGGAAATTCCGGAGTTGCCGAATATACACGCGTTACCGGAATATACACCATCTGCCTGACTACATACCACTTTTGGGAGGAAGCAGGTTCCATCCCCTCTCCGCCGCAGAGGATGAGGAGAATGTTCGAAAGATTGCTGCCACATTACCACAGCCCGCATACTACAACGATAACCGCAAGAAAAGAACTAGAACTACGCCGTTTGCTCGACTGCAAACTTTGGTAGAAGAGCTAGCGAAGAAGGAAAAGCCGCCCGTGTCGGAAATTCTACGAAGGATAGGGCGGGTGCCGGTCAAATCCCGTCTTGGGCCCCGAGTAGAGCCCGCCGTCATGATAGAAAAGCCAAGCAAGAGAATGAAGGCTAGCCCGCCTGTCGTAGTATCAGGATTACAGATTAGGGAGGATACCACCTTCCAGCATTTGGCCGACAGACCATCTGGTCTTAGACCTTCTGCTGCTAGAAGGATGGTGTGGCGTCCCACTACGGGGCGATTGAGGCCGAAACGACGGCCGAGAAAGAAAGTCTCGCCGGGAGGCTGGAATGCGAAGAAAGTGCTACTTGCGATGAAGGGGACTCGTGAAAAAAGGACCGGCGACCATCGCATGACAACCACAAAGATACACGAAAGCTCCGCTAGAAGATGCCATGGAAAAGTTGAGAACCGACATCCGACGGTTGGCAAAAGAAAGAGAAGAAAAGTTCGGAGATGAGATCGACTCATCGGAATTCATGGACAACGAATATGCGAGAAATCAACATGGTTGAGACACGAGCTTCATCAGCTTCTCGAGGTGCTCCTGCAGCTCGCGAAAGAGAGGAGCCGGAGCCGATGAAGAGACGGCTTCGAGGAAAAGGACGACACGATCGCTCGAATGGCGAAGAGGATGGAAGAGATGGCCATAGCTCTAGCCACTCTCCAAAGTCGAGTACAACCACATAGAGAGACACCCCCGAAGTCATTCACATCGTAGACGGAGGAAAGGAGATTACATCCGTCGATGGGGATGACCGGTGAAAAAGGATACAACACGAAGTATGATCCACGAAAAGGATATCAAGAACTTGGTAGAGCGACGGAGTGCGAGAAGCCCTAGCACAATCGAAGAACGGGACATCCATTCGGACGGGTAGACCTTACCCGGAAGAATTCGACGACGTCCCGATACCCGAAAGGCTTCGTACCACCTCCGTTTAAGACCTTCGACGGAGCAGGAACCCCCGACGGCATGTTGCACACTTTCGTGCCGGTTGTTGCAATGCGGCGGGAGCGATGCGTTACTCTTCCGACAGTTCGTTAGTAGTCGTCGGGAATCGCCTTCGGCGGTATGCGGAGTACCCAACGGTTACGCGAAGACATTCTCGGAGCTAGAGAGTCTTTTCATTAAGCGATTTGCGGAGCTCGGCACCACATCACTATAGGTGATTTAGTGGTAGAGAAACAAAGGCCGAATGAAACTTTGGTGGATTACATACTTCGATGGAGAAACTTAAGCATGAAGTGTGAACCACAACTGCAAGAACAACATGCGATCGGCATCTTGCTTAAAAGCATTCACGGCCCGATAAGCACTTCTCCTCGAGGGATTCACTATTAAGACTTTTGAGAAGTTGTTAAGCAAGGCCGGAAGCTTGCAAGAAGAAGCGAAGCAATTAAGTTTTGCCGACAAGACGGACAAGCGAAGCCGGTGAAGACTTTCGAAAAGAAATCCGGGATCGTTGCGGCGGTTGACAAAGGCAAACAGCCGATGCAAATACCACGCGAACGGCCGCAGCAACCACGACAAAATTACCGACGAACCCCGGTCCGGCTATCGGTCGTCTCCGCAGGTATGAACAACCGTCTCGTCCGCAACGTACATTGAGGGAGCTTCGAGCGAGAGAATATCCGTTCAAGAATGAAGCGTACGCAAAGATGTTCCGTAGCTTAATGAAAACTCCGGATTTCCAAGTTGTCGAGCCCGAAAGACCGGAGGAAGTCAACAAGAAAGGTGATCCCGACTTTTGCCCCTACCATCGGATGCTTGGGCACAAGATGAAAGACTGCATTACCTTCAAAAGTTGGCTCAATGACAACCTTCGGAAAGGAAATATAACAATCCCGAAGGAGTACATGAAGGAACCCCGGAAAGGAGGTTCCGTCGATGTTATCTCGACCGATCCCGTCATTCCGATAGATCCCTATGCAGCCGACGATGGATGGACTACCGCTCTGGACGAGATCTTCGAAGAAGATTTTAGACAACATCCGAACCGCTTCGGTGCGAGCTTCGATTCGAGTTCGAGACACGTTAGCCGATGCTTATCACTTGCGATAGAGGAACCACCTCGACGGGAGACAATCGAAGAGAAGAAGAAAATTGACGAAGAAGAGGGGACCGAGACTCCTAAGGCTAGACTAGGGGCTGCTTATCCTAGGATAGTTGTTTCCGATTCGGGGGAGAAATCCCTCGAACCTCTGATTTTGTATGATTATCTGCTCACTTCGGTGGGATCATATAATGATAAGGGTGATGGCGTTTGCTACGTTTTGACTGTTTCTAACGATTACGTAACTAGCGACAATCCGAGCGTCGATTTCGATACCAACAACAATTCTCAAATCATACATGATCTCGACGATCACAATGACGAAGAAGGCATCCATCGAGGAGGCTACGAGAGTTCAACAAGCAACGGATCTATCTGCGAGTTTCGAGGAGCTCCGGTTACGATAGAGTTAGAGCCTTCGGATTTTGAAGATAATCCGGAAGAGCCCGTCATTCCGATTCGGGAGGAGACACCGAGCAAACTCAATACTAGATTCGGAAGAAATTACGAAGTCGACCTAAGAAGTGGAAAAGTTCTACCTCCGAGAATGGGTCCAAAAGACGAAGGAAAGCGGTGGTTGTTCGAGAAGAACCAACCCCAAGCGGAAGAAATACCCATTCGAGAAGAAGCCGAGACGCGAGGAGAACAAAGTGGACTACAACGTGCTAGCCCATCTTAGGAAACTACCGGCCAAGCCGAGCATCTACGATGCTCTCATCTTATCAAAGGAGATGAGAGAAGCTCGATCGAGGCCTTACTTGATCCGGAAATTTGCTTAGCTCGAATGGCCGGAGATTCCTTAGATGAGGTTTGCTCGTTAAAGGAACGACGAGGTGTTACCTTCACGGACAATGACCTACTACTTGGGACGGCGGATCACAACCGACCGTTGTACATTTCGGTTACGATTGGGAAGTTTACGCTCTCCGGAGTTTTGGTGGATCCGGGAGCATCAATCAATATAATGAGTCTTCGAACACTAGCATACTTGGAAATTGATGCTCGTGAGCTCGAGGCCGACAAAATGTTATTAAGAGGATTCGACCGAGAAAGGAGAAAGAGCCCTCGGGTCAATAACGCTACTCGATGAAGACCGGTGACTTAGCAAAGACAACCGCAAAATTTCACATAATCGATTCGAAACGTCGTTCGACGCTCTGCTTGGGCCGACCATGGATACATGAAAACGGGATGGTACCATCATCTCTACACCGGTGCATCAAGTACTTACGATGGAGGGAACAGAGTGCATCAAAGGTGACTTACAACCATTCTCCGTACATGAGATTGGAGTCCATGAAGATGCGGCTTATTATGCACCGCCAAAGAAAACAATCTTCTCCGGAGATACCATAACAAATGAAGCAAAGAAAGTTCGAGACAACGAAGAACTCGAAGTTCTAGTCCAACGATCACTCACCACTCCCTTCCGGCGAGATGGTGAAGGTTTCTCCACAACTCGCATCCGAGGTCGAGGCCGGGGACGAGGCCGTGGTAGAGACACTAGGACAATTGGACGGAAGAAACCAGCCATCGATGTTGATTGGGAAGATAGTTACGAAGAGGAAAAAGAAATCAAGCAAGAAGCGACAACAATAAGTCGAAAGAAGCCGCAATACAAGATCTCCCTCGAAGATGAAAAGAACGAAGAATACAAATCGATGTACGAGAAGATTAACCACTACGTACATACTATGACCCTAACTCCGATCCATTCTAATAAGATCGAGGGTATGGAGGTCAAAGAGGTACGTAGTGACGGTGCAAAGCCGATCAAATTCTACCGTGGTGCTTCTTCCTCCAAAGCCGAAAATAATGTACAATTCGAAGATGTCACTTCATCGAATTAATGGAATTACCTTTTGAGTGGTACTCTCCTCGTGTTCAAAATTTAATTCAACGTGGTTTCTTACCTCGACAATGGACAAAATGCCGATCACAACATTTTGAAAAGTTATGGAATAACTCCGGCCGTCCTCCTAATTCAAAGTATGGACTCGGATTCGGCACGGTAGGGTCGGTT
This sequence comes from Papilionanthe hookeriana x Papilionanthe teres, assembly GCA_022702705.1. NCBI lineage: Eukaryota > Viridiplantae > Streptophyta > Magnoliopsida > Asparagales > Orchidaceae > Papilionanthe > Papilionanthe hookeriana x Papilionanthe teres. The sequence goes on from JAKZJZ010000242.1 coordinate 4,357, forward strand.
GACGATGCGAATTTTGCTTGGTTGTCACTTGCAAGTCCAATGAAAGCTGCATGGAAACTACGAGACGAACTCGAAGATTTACAAATTGGAGACGCTCCACCGAATTCGAAGAAGAAATTAAATCCACGATAGATGAGTTAACGGAAGTTAACTTAGGTACTAACAAAGAGCCTAGACTACCTTTGTTAGCTCCTTACTCGATAAAGAAGACTCCGAAGAAATAATCGAGTTATTAATGGAATTTAAAGACTGTTTTGCTTGGAGCTACGATGAAATGCCGGGATTAGCCCCGAGAGGTTGCGGTCAGTAAGCTAGGAGTGGATCCTACCATGTTCCGGTCGGACGAGGTCCCGGAAGAATGCGTCCGGAAATCGAACAACAAGTCATAGCCGAAGTTAAAAAGCTAATAGACGCTAAATTTGTCCAGTGAAGAACAATACCCGACTCGGTTAGCTGATGTGGTGCCGGTCGGAAAGAAGAATGGTCGGATCGGAATTTGTGTGGACTTCGAGAGATTTAAACAAGGCATGTCCAAAAGATGAATTCCCTCTACCGATTCCGGAGCGATGATCGATATTGCTTCGACACATGAAATATTCTCATTCATGGATGGATCTTCGGGATACAACCGGATAAAAATGGCTCCGAGAAGATGAGAAGCTTACGGCATTCGGAACGCCGATCGGAGTATTTTGCTACACGGTGATGCCATTCGGACCGAAGAACGCAGGAGCGACCTACCAAAGAGCAATGACAAGAATTTTTGATGATCTCATCCACAATCAAGTCGAGTGCTACGTGGACGATGTCGTCATCAAAAGCAAAGTAAAGGAAAACCACCTGTATGATTTGAGAATTGTTTTCGAACGATTAAGACAATTTAACCTTAAGATGAATCCCTTAAAATGCGCCTTCGGCGTCACCTCCGGGAAATTCTTAGGATTCGTTGTCCGACATCGTGGAATTGAAATCGACCGGAGAAGATTAAAGCCATCTTAGAAATGCCGCCTCCCAAAACCTTAAAACAACTACGATCTTTTCGAGGGAAGCTGGCATATCTTCGACGCTTTATCTCGAACTCGTCGGGTAGGTGTCGGCCTTTCTCGGCACTAGTTAAAAAGGACGCCAAATTTATTTGGGAAGAGAAATGCCAGAAGGCCTTCGAAGACATTAAACGATATTTAATGACACCTCCTGTCTTAGCGACCCAGGTCTCGGGTAGACCGCGATACTTTACACCGCGGCTCTAGACGACTCCCTCGGAGCCTCGTTAGCCAGGTCGATGATGAGGGTAAAGAAAATGCTCTTTACTACTTAAGCCGTCGTTTACTCCCGACGGAAGTAAGGTATCCCGCAATTGAAAAGCATTGTTTGGCCACGATCTTCGCCGCTCAAAAGCTCGGGCACTACATGCTTTCTCATAAGGTCGACTTGATTTCGAAGTTTAATCCATTGCAATACTTGATGACTCGTCCAACACTTTCCGGCGGACTTGCCGGATGGTCGATGATATTATTGCAATTCGATATAACTTTCGTGCCTCGCGTGCCGTAAAGGGACAAGTCTTAGCGGACTTCCTCGCGGACACACCCTTTGCCGGCCGAATCTCCTCTCGATGACGATCGCCGGATGAACAAATAATGAACCTAGAAGACCTCGACGATCGACGTTGGGAATTATATTTTGACGGAGCATCTTCGGCACACAAAGACGAAGAATCGCAAGTGATAGTGCCGGTGAGGCGGGAATCGGGCTAATCTTTATAACACCGGAGCGGGGGATGTTAAGATACTCCTACCACTTGACGGAACCGTGTACAAACAACGAAGCGGAATACGAAGCCCTCATAACGGGATTGGAATTAACTATTCAAATGGGGATAACGAGACATCAACATCTACGGGGATTCACGGTTAATCATTCGACGGATCGCCGGACAATACGGAATTTTTAAGCCAAGACTCGAACAATACTTCCAGGTATGCCATACAAGTTGTTGGAACAGATTCCAAATGTGACAATCTACAAAATTCCTAGAAAAGAGAATGCTTTAGCGAGATGCTTTAGCCCGTCTCGCAAAAGAATTTGCTCGTTTGCAAGATGAATCGGTGGAAGTGTCGGTTCGCGGACGTCGGGTCCTATCACGGCTCGACATAGACACGATACACAAATCGCGAAAAGAAAAAGAATCGGTTGCGGTAGTGACGGAAAACACGAGAAGATTGGCGACGGCCATTGATGGACTACACCGCAAACGGGAAAACTACCGGACGATAGGTCGCTAGCCCATCGGATCAAGAAAAGAACTCGTCCTACGCATTAATAAACAACACATTATACGGAAGGTCTTTTGATCGAAATGTGGCTAAGGTGCCTAAGCGGGTACGAGGCCCGTGAAATTGTTAAAGAGGTGCATTCGGGACTCCGTGGCGCTCACCGGTCGGGTCCAAAGATGAAAATGAAAATTAAAAGACTAGAGTACTACCGGCCCTCGATGATGACCGATCGCATGAAAATCGCGAGAGGCGTCACCAATGCCGAGTGCACGGAGTGGTTCTACACCAACCTCCAAATGTGCTACACCCGACAATTGCGTCGTGGCCATTTGAATGTTGGGGCACGGATATAGTGGGTCCGATAGAACCACCATCTTCAAAAGGACATCGTTTCATTCTTGCGGCTACGGATTACTTTTCCAAGTGGGCGAAGCGGTTCCACTTAGAGAAGTGAAAGCACACCACGTGCTACGGTTTTTCGAGAACCAAGTTGTCTACCGTTTCGGAGTGCCGCGCGGGATCATCTCGGATAATGGGTCGGCATTCGAAGCACACAAATCAACAATTTTGTCGGGAGACACGGAATCGGCGGCGATACTCGACAATTTACTACCCGAGAGCGAACGGCCTCGGCGAGGCTTTTAATAAAACTCTCGTTCAAATCTTAAAGAAAACCCCGGACGATAATAAGAGAAATTGGCACGAGAAATTGTTAGAAGCCTTATGGGCCTACTCGGACAACCTTCGAACTCCTACTCGAAGCTACACCTTACGCTCGGTGTATGGGTCCGAGCGATGTTACCTTTAGAGGTTCGACTTCCTTCACTCGGAATTGCAGTTGCAAACAAGATCACGACAGAAGAAAACGCCGGACTACGACTCGAAGAATTGGAAAGCTTGGAAGGAAAAGACTTGCGGCACAACGGAATTTAGAACTATACCAAGCTAAGATGGTTCGAGCCCATGACAAGCCGGTCCGCCCGAGAACCTTGCAAAGTTGGTGATTTAGTTCTCGTTCTCGAGAGACTATTCTTGCACACCGCGAGATAGGAGGAAAATTTGAACCCACTTGGGAAGGACCGTTTGTGGTTGAAGCGGTATACTCGGGAGGTTCCTACCGGCTAGTGAATTGCCGGGGAGAACGACATATGCTTCCGATCGACGGACGATACTTGAAAAAGTATTACTGCTACCGATGTTTCGAAGGAATGAATTCTTCATCCCTAAGAAACACGGGTGAAGTAATTACTTATGATTGGGTCCGAACCCAAAAATAATAAAATGTGCTAAAATAAATAAACGATAATAAAGTTTTCCTCGTTTTCTTCTCCAAATCAAAGTCCCTTTCCGCATCTTATCCTACTTTATTCACTGATAAAATATAAGAATAATAAAAAATATATCTTTAATAAACATTTTCTTAATGTTCTTGTTCTTAGTACAACCCCCGATCCTTTTCCTTGTCTTTTCGCGGGAAATGTCGAACGGGCGGTTGGTCTTGAACTTTAAGAATGGCGTAAGCCTTGCACTCGATGAAAAGAGGGTGAAAGATGGAGCGATAATCGAGATTGACTCGGATTTCGCACCGGCGAGCCTACGATACGAGAAAAGTGGCCGGGTCCCGAGTTACCGAGAAGAACTGCCGGACGGACGGTGATGAAAGTGGGTGGCCCAAGCCACCAATCCAACAACAAGAAAAGAAAAGCAAAGCGAAGAAGACAAGAAAATGAAGTACGTAATCGCTACGGCGGAGGGCGAGCTTGTCGGCGCCGCGCCCGCAGAGATTCAGAAGTTCGGAGAGCTACTCTCACGGCCACGCAACGAAGAAATAAGAATCGCCGTATCCGTAAAATGTTAACAAAACTAGGCTGCGGACCGGCAGCGACGAGACAATTGCTAATGCCGGCACTCACATTTCGAGGACACCGGTTCACCGGGAACTCCGAAGAAAGGAGGCCGGCTCTAGAATAACGAGAAGAACCGGGGAAATCTCCGGAAGATCGGAAGAAAGAAGGCTACCACGCCACCGGATAGAACCACCGGCGGTGCATGACCTTGTTGCGAAGCAACCCGGGGGATGTCCGACTGAGCATCATCCACGAGGAGCCGAGGTATGCGGGGGAACGTGAAGGGATTGAACCATATATCCCACAATATGTCACAAGGCCTCGCCATCGCGGATCATTCCGGAATACGAGCTGGAGAGGATGCGGAATGTTGAAAAGAAAACTTTCGAATACTTCGAGAGAATTAAAGGAAGAAGAATCGACATACTAGAAGGCCTCGAGCTACACACCGACGTATTCTCGGAGTATGAACAACGAGCAAATCGTGGATCGTATCCGGGATGCGAAAAGAATGGGCCGAGCGGGCCGCACGAGGAAAACACATACTCGGAACCCGGAGATGGATGCCGGGGAAAGGAAGAATCACAATACAATGCGGATGCTTGCTACAACTTCTTTGAAGACGGAAAAGGAAACCCACGGGAATACTTCGTCATGGGCGAGTAGATCCGATGCCATTAGTTATCAAGAGAATGGTAAAAAGATTGATAACATGGAGAGTGCTTGCCGACGGATTGCATACCCAATAGCTGCATTATCAACATCTACAAACGGGGTGATTGCATACCTCCACATATTGATCACACGACTTCGTCGGACCTTTCGCACGGTCTCTTTCTTGAATGAGTGCAACATCATGTTCGGATGCGACCTCCGGATAGCGAGGCCCGGGTGAGTTCCGAGGGCCGGTAAAGATACCTTTACCGGTGGGTTCCGTCATGATATTGCGAGGTAACGGAGCGAGATATCGCAAAGCATTGCATACCGGGAGTGCCGGTGGAGCGAATCTCGGTTACTTTCGGGAGGATGAACGACGAGCAAAATACCTTACCATTTCCGACCGGATCCGGAGCTAGAGAACCTCCGGCCTTACGAGTGCGTGAGTTACATGGGAAATATCACACCTCCGATGTACATCCAGTCGGCATCCTTGCCAAGGATGGCTTGGAAGGTGATGTTATTGACCATGTACCTCACTATTCGGACATGGATTTTTGACGAGATGATTCTTTTGATGGATCAACAAAGATCATACACGATCCGTTTTGAGTCTACATGGATTGTATGAAATATATTCCGGATCGAGTTGTACGACGTATTTTCAACATGATTGGAATGAAAGTGACCATGTCACGTTTTTGGCCTTCACCTCTTTTGTGCAAATTGATTGGGAAACGCCATTAAAGTTAAATGAACTTCGAACAAAGAACGAAAAGAAATAAAAAAAGAGAATAAAAGAAAACTTTCCTATAAAAAATCTTAAAAAATGACAAATACCAAGTTCACATGAACATTAAATAAACAACAAAATAAAATTTGAACCATTAAAAGACAAACGAAATCAACATGAATGGTAAATCGAATTCATCTAAGCAAATTCTCAATCGAAATCTCAAATTCCATCCTTCCAAACTTCAAAATCAAATTTCATCTTTCCAAATTTCAAATCAAATCCTCAATCAAATTCCAAATCCAATCTCGATCGAGTTTCAAACTTGATCGTCCAAATTTCAAATCAAATCTTAAATCAAATTTCAATCGAGTTCGAACTCATCCTTCCAAATTTCCAAAATTCCGAATTCAATCTTTCCGAGGCTTCGAGTCTCAATTCAAATTCAAACTTTTGGGTCGAGGATTTCACATCCAAGATGCCTCTTCTAGGATTCTTCCCTATTGCCTTTGAAATACATCGAATTCAAACTTTTGGGTCGAGGATTTTACATCCGAAGCTTGCCTTGCTTTAGGATTCTTTCCTATTGCCTCTGAAATACATCAAAATTCAACTTTTGGGTCGAGGATTTTACATCCAAGTACCTTTGCTAGGATTCTTTCCTATTGCCTGAAATACATCAATTCAAACCTTTTGGGTCGAGGATTTTACATCCAAGTTGCCTTTTAGGATTCTTTCCTATTGCCTTGAAATACATCAATTCAAACCTTTTGGGTCGAGGATTTTACATCCAAGACTGCACTTGCTTTAGGATTCTTTCCTATTCGCACTGAAATACATCAAATTCAAACTCTTTTGGGTCGAGGATTTTACATCCAAGTACTGCATTGCTTTAGGATTCTTTCCTATTGCCTTTGAAATACATCGAAATTCAAACCTTTTGGGTCGAGGATTTTACATCCAAGTACCGCTTTGCTTTAGGATTCTTTCCCTATTGCCTTTGAAATACATCAAAATTCAAACCTTTTGGGTCGAGGATTTTACATCCAAGTATCGCACTGCTTTAGGATCCTCTTCCTATTGCCTTTGAAATACATCAAAATTCAAACTCTTTTGGGTCGAGGATTTTACATCCAAGGCTGCACTTGCTTTAGGATTCTCTTCCTATCGCACTGAAATACATCAAAATTCAAACTTTTGGGTCGAGGATTTTACATCCAAGATTGCCTTGCTAGGATTCTCTTCTGTTGCACCTGAAATACATTAAAATTCAAAACTTTTGGGTCGAGGATTTTACATCCAAGACTGCACCTGCTTTAGGATTCTCTTCCTATTGCACTTGAAATACATCGAAATTCAAACTTTTGGGTCGAGGATTTTACATCCAAGATTGCACTTGCTTTAGGATTCTCTTCTATTGCGATGAAATACATCGAAATTCAACCTTTGGGTCGAGGATTTTACATCCGAGAGCGCATTCTTTGGGATCTTTTCCTATCGCAATGAAATACATCAAATCGAATTCAAATTCTTGAGGTTAAGGATTTTATATCCAACACCACTTTGCTACGAGATCTCTTCTCATTGCAACGATTCAATCTAATCGATTCAATTTTCTTTCGAGGTTGGAGATGTTACATCTAAAACCTCGAAATCCTAATTTTCATTTCAAATCGAATCCCTCAAATTAATTTTGATAAAACTTCAATCTAAATTGAAACTCCAAACTAAAATTTAAACTCACACATCAAAACATAAATTGAAACAAAATAAAATCTAAATCGAAATTCCCCGGGTCATGTGATTTGGGATTTACCTCCTCTTCCTTTCCCAGGCGAGAGTTCAAGAATCTCCGGTTCCGGAGATATACTTGACACTCCCCAGCGGAAACTCTTCACTTCGTCCTAAGTTCGTCATTTGGACATACTGTGTTGGTTTTGTTGATCGCTTCGGTCAACACCGATACGCGCGGTGTGCTCCGTCGGCTCACCACACCTATTGGGGGTCCATTTGTTGACCTCATTTTTGATGAGGTCTTCCTTCTTCTTTTTAGTGCTTAGGATCTAGCCTTAGGCTTTTCCTTTGACTATCTTAGAGGAGTAGAATTGGGACCCACCTTTTAGAAATTCCAAACCATTTCTAAACTCCCTGCAAACTCCACAAATTTGACTATAGACCCCTAATCACCTAGAGGGTTGAAATCAAATGTGGAAGTTTAAAGGATGAGTTCTATAGGGCTCTTTGGCCTTAGGGCCACCTCAGGTGGCACAGTCGATGAGGGGCGACTTACACACACTACACTTATACACTACACTTACACACTACATTTCCACACACTTCCTAAAACCACACCCATACCCAACTTGACCTCCGACTCGCGTAGGTGATTCACATGGATGGTCCTTAACCCCTAAGCCGCTCGATAAGGGTTAGGAACAACGTAGTGAATGCCTCAAATGAGTCCTCTCATGGCTCATATGGGCTTGAAATGACTTCATGGCTCAACCAAAATGACTTCATTTCCACTTACATCCACCCAATCTTCAATTTCCCAAATTTTCAATTTTTGACCCCGGGACCTCTACACCTACTAAACTACTCAAAACCTTGAAATTACCCAAATTTTTGCAAAATTTCCAAATTACCTAAAATTCTTCCAAAATTATTCCCAAACATTTCTACACCACTCAAATTGACCATCTATATCCAAAAATACCAAAAATTCCAAGAAAACCTCCCAATACCCTCCAAATACCCAAAATACCCTTCTTGACCCAAAAATCCAAAAATTCAAAAAATTCCCAGAAAATTCCAGAAAATCCCAAATATTCCCAATTTCATTTTGTCCAACTACACCATAGGCCAATTTTGTCAATTTACCCTACTTTTGTCAAAACCCCCAAATTGACCCATTTTAACCCAAAGTGAACCCAATGTTAAACCAAACCTATCCAATTGACCCCAATTTTGGTCCAATTCAATTCTAAACTTCAATTCAACAATCCTAATACTAATTTAGACCAAATCCAAGTCCAATTTGATTGACATTTGGATCCAATTCCACTTTTGACCTTAAGGCCCATTTTTTGACCTAAGCCCAAACCTAACCCAAATGAACCCAAACCCCAAAAATCAAAGCCCAACCAAAGTCAAAACCTCTTTGAAACACTCCCATAAACACTTCTCAACAATAATTCTACATCAATTTCAACCCTAGCCCAACATTGGCCCAACTTGGCCCACTTGGACCTATATTGGCCCATTCACCAAAAGAATCCAAATCCAACCCAATTCAAGCCCAAACTACCCCAAATTTGCTTCAAGTTACTCATGACACATCCATGAGCTAAACCCAACAATTATTTGGCCCAACCTTTTACAAAAATTTTCATCCATGAACACATTCATAAACTTAAAAACCCACTTCCCTTAAACCCTTCTAAAAGCCCATTTCCTTCAAAATTCAAAAGCCCATATCTACCCTAAAGCCCACATGACATCTCCATTTGTCATCCATTTAATTAAATCCATTACCTAAGTCCTAAAATCATCATTGAATTATTCCAAATGAAGCTTCATCCAAATTCCCATCAAATTACCAAAAATTTCTTAAAACCCATTTTCATGAAATTGACTCAACTTTCCCCAAGCCAAAGACAAGCCATGCAAGCCATTGACAAGCCACATGAAGCCATGGGAGGCTTGACATGTGACCATGCCATTAATGGTAAAAGGAGGGGCTCCTTTCCTAATCTTTCATTAAAGCCTCATTTACCTTAAGCATGTCGCACACTAAACCATGATTTAGCCACCTCATCATGGATAGAGACCACACCACTCTCTCTTGAGCTGAGCCAAGCTGATCCTCTCGGCCCAAGACCAGGCCATGGGGAGGTGAACCCAACCCAAACCAATGGGTTGACCAATTTCGAAGCCAAAATGACCCCCTCCCCATTCCATTTTAATTCAAACACTTTACACATGTCCAGACCCAATTGACTTCACCATTGCCAAGCCACGACCTCCCCGGTCAAGATGGTGACCCATGCTCGCCGGCCAGCCGCCTGGATCGCCGGAAAACACCACACCCGAGAGCTCGCATGTGAGCCGACTTTGGAATTCCACCTTGCTTGAGCTGCCCCATGCCCAATGGCCACCATGTGCTGTTCTTCTCCTCACCGAAGCGGCTGATCCCGAGCCCTAACTCCCCCGGGAGGCCTCCCAGCCGGCTCTGATTCAAACTCCACCCCTCTCGGCCATAAGGGAAGAGAAGCACAAACCTTGCCAAAACTACGCCAAAATTGTTCCGAGACCCTTCTCCACTCTTAGAGCACTTGATCCCGAGTGAGATCCCCCTGCCATTTCTCCTCTGTAAGCTCGATTTCGGAGTTGAAATTCCACCCAAAACCGGGACACTTCTCCACGGTGAGCCAATTCCCAAATTGATTGGCTCTACACCTTCACCGGACCGAGGGAAGGTGTCCACCATCAAAAGCCCCATCTCCGAGGCCACCCGGTTGCTCCGGCCTCCAAGCTTTGTGATCGGGCTTGGTCGAAATCATATCCGGACGATTCCCGGGACCGGGAGACTTCATCCGGAGCTTGCGGGACCCGATCGAAGGTGCAACAACTCTCGGATTGAAGCCACACTTCTACGAGCCAAGGTATGAGTTAACTCTCCATCCCGAGCTTCGGAGATTCTCCATTTCAAATGCCTTAGTTTCAATGCATGTTAGCCGTATAGATGTGTTCGTCTCTTCAAGACGAATCCATAGAGTATAAGAACGTATAAATCCATTGAGAATCGAGTGAGATCTTAGGGATTTAGTGTGGACGGCTCTCGGGTGAGAACACTTGGGGACGATGAACGGATGCCGTCCATTCGATACACGCGCGCACGGACGGCCAGGATTGCGTCGGACCAGGAGACGGTACGAGAACCGCGGGGCCGGGCCGCCGACTCGGGTGGCGGCGTCGAATGGGAGCGCGACGCGTGTGCGTTCGGAGGCTGCCGAGGTTGACGCGGCGCCGCGTGGATAAATAGATAAATAGGGTATTTTCTTATTTATTTAATTCCCTAAACTTCAAAAATTCATATCTTCGTGTAGGAAAATTACAAAAATAAAATAAAAATACCCTCTTGCTCGGTGAAGAGAGGAGAATAATGTGGAAAAGAAATCACTTAATTTCATCGAATATTTTATTTTTTATAATTTATTTACTCTCTGCATTATTTTAATTCTCCATGCATGCATACAATTCACCATGGCATGAGACCATAGGGCTTTTGAAGCCTCCGAATTTGGGAACATTCCCTGAATTTTCCAAAGTCGGAGGCCATCCTATGAAGAGTTCTTGATTTTTCAAGTTCGGGTCATTGTTTTGAGTATTTTAATTCCAGTAAATAGCATGTTGTGAAATAAATTCTAGGAAAATTTGGTGATGTTCCTTATGACCAGAGAACCCTAGGAAAAATAGGTTTTGACTTAGTTCATTTAAAACAACTCTAATTGGCTTAAACACCCAAAATAGGTCTTTAATTAATTAGAATTAACCAGGCATCAAATTGACTTGAAATCAATTCTCCACTGACCTTTAGGATCAGAGGAATCCACCATAAAAATTTGAGGTCGATTGGACTTGGTTAACCCCACTAATTGGGTTGATTAAGTCGACTTAGCCATTTTAAACTTTAAAAATTCATAACTTTTAAAATACTTTTCAAAAATTTACTAAATTGGTTTTGGAGCCTCTCGATATCAGGGGAACCTAAGAAAATTAAAATTTCAATTTTCTAGAAAAAGTTGATTTTTAATAATATTTTAATATTTTAATAATTAAAAAAATAATAAAAATCACAAAAATAATAAAATTCACCAAAATGTCACATTTTGAATTTTAATCACTTAGGAACAAATCCCATATTTTTCCTAAGTCTATTTAGTGAGATATTAAATTTTAAAGCCCTAGGGTAATTTTAAAATTAAAAAAATGTATTTTCTAGCATTTTCACTAAAGTAATTACAATAAATCATAGAAAAATCAGAAAATTGCAAAATTTGCTTCTCTGGTTTCCTTGATATCAGAGAGATTTTTGAAAAATATAAAATCCTTTTTTCAACATTTATTTTATTTTTAAATTAATTAACACTCCAAAACTCAAAATAATTATAATAAAAATAATATAATTCAAAAAATCACCAAAATTAGTCCAAGTGCTTCTCTGGTCATTAGGAATGTCCCCTAATTTTCTTAAGGACAGAAACTTTCCCTTGGTCATGTTATTAAATTTTCCTTGAAAATCTCTATTTTCCACCAAAAATAATTATATAAATAAATTAAATACAGAAAAATCACATTTTCTCCTCTCATGTCTTTATTGATATATGAGTGAAGTCACATAAAAATTTCAAGTTCATTTAGGTTTAATTTAGTGAGTTATGAAATTATTAAGCTTAAGGGGTAAAATGGTAATTAAACTTTTAACCCTTAATTAAAACTTTAGGTTTAATAATAAAAATCAACAAGTAAAACATTTGATCTTAATCTGATTTGGATGATTGAAATTTAAATAATTAAAGGGTAGAAATCCATTAAATAATTTTAAAATGATTAAACTTTAATTAAATAATAGATTAAATTTGGAGGAATAATAAATTGGAATTATTAAAATAAGGGATATTTATTAGGAAGAGATTTATTCTTTAATTTAAAAAATCCCTAAACTAATTATATCATTAATACTCAATTTTTAAATAAAATGATAACTCAAATTTAAAATATTAAAAGACTTAATTAAATTATTAAACTCTTTTAAAATTTTAATTAAAATTAAAAAATAAAGCAAATTAAAGATAAATTAAATTAAAATTAAATTAAATTTAACAATTAAATTAAATTAAATTAAATTTAATAATTAAATTAAATTAGATTAAATAATTAAATTAAATCAAATTAAACAATTAAATTAAATTGAATTAAATTAAATTAAATTAAATAAATTAAATTAATTAAATAAAATTAAATTAAATCAAATTAAATTAAATTAAACAATCAAATTAAATTAAATTAAATTAAATAAATTAAATTAAATTGAATAACTAAATTAAATTAAATCAAATTAAATTAAATTAAATCAAATCAATTAAAGTTAAATCGAATCAAATTGATTAAACATCAAATCAAATTAAATTAAATTAAATTAAATTAAATTAAATTAAAACTCAATTAAAATTAAATTAAATTGAATTAAATATAACATCACCTAAAACAGAAAGAAAATAAATTTTAAAAAAACAACTTGAACACTATTCCAAATTTAAACTCTTTAACTTAAACCAGAATCATTTGAATACTAACTTACCCTTGAAAGCTTTAGTTATTATAACTCCTAAATAAAACATTAAATGAAGTGTCACTTCACTCATAGGATATTCAAATGTCCTAGTTCATCTGAGCAAGTTAACAAAACTTGAAATTCTTGGACGATTAATTCATTTGTATAATTAAATTCATTTGAACTTAAAACAATCCTAGAAATATTGAAAAGATGTTTAAGATCCTTCTTAAGCACTTTCTCGATATGATAGGACATTTATAAGAACAATTGAATTTGATTATTCTTTGATGAAGAAAATCGTCCTTAAACTAAAACACAAAGAACCTAGACGTCATAGGAAATGACTAGGTATAGGATTAGGAATTTGGTAGAAAACCATAACCTTTCCCTTAGCTTTACCTAGGAACTTGCTTAAATATGCTAATTGTGTTTTAAGTGCGGTTTGGGATGACGGGAAGACCCTCCAGGGTACGCATTTGTATTATTGCAATTTACTTTCTGCAATTTATTTTCCGACAATTTACATTATTGCAATTTACTTTATTGCAATTGCGTTTATTTTTCTTGCATGATAAAACAAGCTGTTGCATGAAAACCCACACCTTTAGGATAGCCCCTAAAGCTGAAACCAAAATTAAGTTAAAAGTCATTGCGAAGATAAAATTCACCGCCACAACATTTCAAAATATAAAACAACTCAAAATTTAATCACAAACGGAACACAAAACTACAATTACAACTAAATTAAAACGTCTCGTTGGATGATCGGGAATACCTCGGATGATGTAACCTACGTGTTGCTAACGGGATTTCCACGGTCTAAATGAAAGTGTGGAACTCATTCGGTTGAGTTTAGCAAATTCATGCGGACTAAGTGAATCCGATAAAAATAATGATGCGGAAGGATGGAACAGTGGGATCTTAACCGGTGTCGTTATAATCAACTTTAAGATTTGTTTTAAATAAAACATAAAAAACACCTGGAAATTAAGATTTTCTCTAAACCAAAACACTTTTCTCGACTCCTGATTTATGATTTCTAAAACTAAACCTCTGCAACGACAAGGAGCTTGGAGCATGGTGGGCGGCACGGCCATCGTCATCGGCAAAACACGAGTCTACATCGGCAAAACTTTCCTAGAATTAAATAACCAAGCCATAGGACTTCGAGGTAGTTTGCACTAGTGCAACATAAATCCTCGAGCTCTTCGTTAGGCATTTGCATTGCAAATTAAGCCCTAACCGGTCTTAGGATTCCGAGGTAGTCGTCCGATACGACATAAACCCTCACATCTTCGAAATGTTATTTGTATGATTCTATCATATAAATATAAGCCCTAATTAATTAAAATTAACAAGATCGAAACATTAAATAGACATTAGGACTTTCTTAAATTCAAGGCAAACAATAGGATAGTCTGGGAAGTTGCCGAAGTTCTACTTGGATCCTCGACTTCTCCTACTTTTCTTCCTTTGAATTCCCAAAACAAAATGTTCCAAAATTTGATCCATTCCCTATTGAAATTCCAAAATTCGATCCTTTGAAAACTTAAACTTTGAAATTCTTGAGAGCGAGAATTATTGATTATTATCGAGAGTTTTCTTAGGTGATTCCCGTCACTTAAGATGTAATTAACTATAGGGGCTTGCCCTTATAGGGAATTTTAAAGAACCCGAGTAATATAAACCCTGTTTGATACTTTCATATTAAGCGGGGGAATTTGTCGGCTTATAAAATTGGTTCGCAGACCAAACGGATGTCACCAAAACTTCTAGTTTATTTGATCGAGCCCCACCATCAAGCAGTGTGTCTATCCTTAGGGATAGATATACGGTTTGTGGTGCGGTGCTCGTTTATATAAACTATTTGGGGATGTGAGATCGGTTTAATCTCATATCTTAAAACTTTCGAATTTAAAAATTATTTTCAAAATCAAATACTACTTTCTAAATTATATATATTTAAATTAAATTTAAAATAAAAATTCGCCGCACAACTACGTTAGGCGACCACTCTTCAAAATAAAACACACAACCTAAAAATAATGCCGACAGATTTACAGCGACTCCGTCGGGAATATTCCTCTCTCCATTATAATCGAATAATGCGCTTTCAAAAATCGGTAGTGTATCCATGTCCCTAATGGATCGAACTACCCTTCTTTCCGTTGGAATACTATGTTCATTTCTATCTTGAACAAGTATAGCCGACATTCTCTCGGATTTAGGAGCCCTTTGTTTAGACACCCCTAAACGAGAGGGTTCCGAGATCCTTTTACCTCATTTACGAGGTGGGGTGGACCCCAGATAGGTGTTAGTTTAGGAATGATCCTTCGAGTCGAGAAGTCTTGCTTAAGACTTTCTTTTCCTTTCAACTCGAATCGGATTCCTTACCTTCTCTACACCTTTGAACGTTCCGTTCTAAATAAACAAACCCTCTAATAAGTGATTCTTTTAACAAATGATTCTTTTATAAATACATGAACAAAGAATGAGTTCGGACTCTTTTCAATTCCTTTCTTTTCGTCCTGAAGAAAAGAAGCATAACTTGGGATCGACAGACCGAATCTACCTTGCGAAATGGAAGCCCCGAAGCTGATTTTCTCCTTCACCAACGGAGTGGACTTCGGCATGTCATAAGGATGAGCTGCCCGACAATGGGGTCATCCGATTTGGACGAGGATTTGAAGACTACGAACGTCGAAGTCACCGACGTCTCCCTCTTTGCAGCGACGAACAAGGTATCCGAAGCTGAGGAACCACTGCGCGAGTTCGACCTTAGGTCGACCCAGAGTTTCCTCCCTGCGAAGGGTCCGGACTAGGAGGAGTGCTGCCGTCACGGGAGGACTGTTCTCACTACCCCCCTTGGTCTAGTTGTTTCGCACCTACCCCGACTTACGCCAAATCAAAGGGAAAGAAATCCGAGACTATGATAAACACGTTACGCGTGGAGGGTACGGATCTTCTGTAAGACCTTCGTCTTCGAAATCGGGTCCGGTTCGAAGATTCCGTCGGCGACAAAGACCCGAAGAAGAAATAGAAATAGAAGGATCGCCGGGGAAGCCGGAGCTGCGAGGTTGCCTTCTGGAGGAAATTCCGAGTTGCCGGGAATATACACCGTTACCGGAATATACACCATTTGCCGACTACATACCACTTTTGGGAGGAAGCGGGTTCCATCCCCTCTCCGCCGCGAGAGGATGAGGAGAATGTTCGAAAGATTGCTTTGCCACATTACCACGGCCCGCATACTACAACGATAACCGCAAGAAAAGAACTAGAACTACGCCGTTTGCTCGATTGCAGAGCTTTGGTAGAAAAGGCTAGCGAAGAAGGAAAAGCGCCCGTGTCGGAAATTCTACGAAGGATAGGGCGGGTGCCGGTCAAATCCCGTCTTGGGCCCCGAGTAGAGCCCGCCGTCATGATAGAAAAGCCGAGCGAAGAGAATGAAGGCTAGCCGCTGTCGTAGTATCGGGATTACGGATTAGGGAGGATACCACCTTCCGGCATTTGGCGGACAGACCATGCGGTCTTAGACCTTCTGCTGCTAGAAGGATGGTGTGGCGTCCCACTACGGGGCGATTGAGGCCGAAACGAGCGGCCGAGAAAGAAAGTCTCGCCGGGAGGCTGGAATGCGAAGAAAGTGCTTCTTGCGATGAAGGGGACTCGTGAAAAAGGACCCGGCAACCATCGCATGACAACCACGAAGATACACGAAAGCTCCGCTAGAAGATGCCATGGAAAAGTTGAGAACCGACATCCGACGGTTGGCGAAAGAAAGAGAAGAAAAGTTCGGAGATGAGATCGACTCATCGGAATTCATGGACAACGAATATGCGAGAAATCAACATGGTTGAGACACGAGCTTCATCGATCTTCTCGAGGTGCTCCTGCGGCACGCAGAAGAGAGGAGCCGGAGCGATGAAGAGACGGCTTCGGGAAAAGGACGACACGATCGCTCGAATGGCGAAGAGGATGGAAGAGATGGCCGTAGCTCTAGCCACTCTCCAAAGTCGAGTACAACCACATAGAGAGACACCCCCAGAAGTCATTCACATCGTAGACGGAGGAAAGGAGATTACATCCGTCGATGGGGATGACCAGTCGAAAAAGGATACAACACAAAGTATGATCCTCGAAAAGGATATCAAGAACTTGGTAGAGCGGCGAGGTGCGAGAAGCCCTAGCACAATCGAAGAACGGGACATCCATTCGGACGGGTAGACCTTACCGGAAGAAGTTCGACGCTGTCCAATACCGAAAGGCTTCGTACCACCTCCGTTTAAGACCTTCGACGGAGCAAGGAACCCCGAGCGGCATGTTGCACACTTTCGTGCCGGTTGTTGCAATGCCGGCGGGAGCGATGCGTTACTCTTCCGACGGTTCGTTAGCAGTACTGTCGGGAATCGCCTTCGGCGGGTATGCGGAATTACCCAACGGTTACTGTGAAGACATTCTCGGAGCTAGAGAGTCTCTTCATTAAGCGATTTGTCGGAGCTCGGCACCACATCACTATAGGTGATTTAGTGGTAGAAAAACAAAGGCCGAATGAAACTCTAGTGGATTACATACTTCGATGGAGAAATTTAAGCATGAAGTGTGAACCACAACTGCGAGAACAACATGCAGTCGGCATCTTGCTTAAAAGCATTCACGGCCCGATAGCACTTCTCCTCGAGGGATTCACTTATTAAGACTTTTGAGAAGTTGTTAAGCAAGGCCGGAAGCTTGCAAGAAGAGGCGAAGCAATTAAGTTTTGCCGACAAGACGGACAAGCGAAGCCGGTGAAGACTTTCGAGAAGAAATCCGGGATCGTTGCGGCGGTTGACAAAGGCAAACAACCGATGCAAATACCACCGAACGGCCGCAGACAACCACAACAAAATTACCGGCAACCCCGGTCCGGCTATCGGTCGTCTCCGCGAGTATGAACAACCGTCTCGTCCGCAACGTACATTGAGGGAGCTTCGAGCGAGAGAATATCCGTTCAAGAATGAAGCGATACCAAAGATGTTCCGTAGCTTAATGAAAACTCCGGATTTCCAGCTTGTCGAGCCCGAAAGACCGGAGGAAGTCAACAAGAAAGGTGATCCCAACTTTTGCCCCTACCATCGGATGCTTGGGCACAAGATAGAAGACTGCATTACCTTCAAAAGTTGGCTCAACGACAACCTTCGGAAAGGAAATATAACAATCCCGAAGGAGTACATGAAGGAACCCCGGAAAGGAGGTTCCGTCGATGTTATCTCGAACCGATCCCGTCATTCCGATAGATCCCTATACAGCCGACGATGGATGGACTACCGCTTGGACGAGATCTTCGAAGAAGATTTTAGACAACATCCGAACCGCTTCGGTGCGAGCTTCGATTCGAGTTCGAGACCCGTTAAGCCGGTACTCATCACTTGCGATAGAAGAACCACCTCGACGGGAGACAATCGAAGAGAAGAAGAAAATTGACGAAGAAGAGGGGACCGAGACTCCTAAGGCTAGACTAGGGGCTGCTTATCCTAGGATAGTTGTTTCCGATTCGGGGGAGAAATCCCTCGAACCTCCGATTTTGTATGATTATGCGCTCACTTCGGTGGGATCATATAATGATAAGGGTGATGGCGTTGGCTACGTTTTGAGCTGTTTCTAACGATTACGTAACTAGCGACAATCCGGGCGTCGATTTCGATACCAACAACAATTCTCGAATCATACATGATCTCGACGATCACAATGACGAAGAAGGCATCCATCGAGGAGGCTACGAGAGTTCAACGAGCAACGGATCTATCCGTGAGTTTCGAGGAGCTCCGATTACGATAGAGTTAGAGCCTTCGATTTGGAAGATAATCCGGAAGAGCCGATCATTCCGATTCGGGAGGAGACACCGACAAACTCAATACTAGATTCGGAAGAAATTACGAAGTCAACCCAAGAAGTGGAAAAGTTCTACCTCCGAGAATGGGTCCAAAAGACAAAGGAAAGCGGTGGTTGTTCAAGAAGAACCAACCCCGGCGGAAGAAATACCCGTTCGAGAAGAAGCCGAGACGCAGGAGAACAAAGTGGACTACAACGTGCTAGCCCATCTTAGGAAACTACCGGCCAAGCCGAGCATTTACGATGCTCTCATCTTATCAAAGGAGATGAGAGAAGCTCGATCGAGGCCTTACTTGATCCGGAAATTTGCTTAGCTCGAATGGCCGGAGATTCCTTAGATGAGGTTTGCTCGTTAAAGGAACGGCGAGGTGTTACCTTCACGGACAATGACCTACTACTTGGGACGGCGGATCACAACCGACCGTTGTACATTTCGGTTACGATTGGGAAGTTTACGCTCTCCGGAGTTTTGGTGGATCCGGGAGCATCAATCAATATAATGAGTCTTCGAACACTAGCATACTTGGAAATTGATGCTCGTGAGCTCGAGGCCGACAAAATGTTATTAAGAGGATTCGACCGAGAAAGGAGAAAGAGCCCTCGGGTCGATAACGCTACCGATGAAGACCGGTGATTTAGCAAAGACAACCGCAAAATTTCATATAATCGATTCGAAACGTCGTTCAACGCTCTACTTGGGCCGACCATGGATACATGAAAACGGGATGGTACCATCATCTCTACACCGGTGCATCGAAGTACTACGATGGAGGGGAACGAGTGCATCAAAGGTGACTTACAACCATTCTCCGTACATGAGATTGGAGTCCATGAAGATGCGACTTATTATGCACCGCAGAAAACAATCTTCTCCAGAGATACCATAACAAATGAAGCAAAGAAAGTTCGAGACAACGAAGAACACTGAAGTTCTAGTCCAACGATCACTCACCACTCCCTTCCGGCGAGATGGTGAAGGTTTCTCCACAACTCGCAT
The DNA here is from genome assembly GCA_022702705.1 of Papilionanthe hookeriana x Papilionanthe teres. Taxonomy (NCBI): domain Eukaryota; kingdom Viridiplantae; phylum Streptophyta; class Magnoliopsida; order Asparagales; family Orchidaceae; genus Papilionanthe; species Papilionanthe hookeriana x Papilionanthe teres. The sequence goes on from JAKZJZ010000242.1 coordinate 24,074, forward strand.
CCGAGGTCGAGGCGGGGACGAGGCCGTGGTAGAGACACTAGGACAATTGGACGGAAGAAACCAGACCATCAATGTTGATTGGGAAGATAGTTACGAAGAGGAAAAAGAAATCAAGCAAGAAGCGACAACAATAAGTCGAAAGAAGCCGCAATACAAGATCTCCCTCGAAGATGAAAAGAACGAAGAATACAAATCGATGTACGAGAAGATTAACCACTACGTACATACTATGACCCTAACTCCGATCCATTCTAATAAGATCGAGGGTATGGAGGTCGAAGAGGTACGTAGTGACGGTGCAAAGCCGATCAAATTCTACCGTGGTGCTTCTTCCTCCAAAGCTGAAAATAATGTACAATTCGAAGATGTCACTTCATCGGAATTAATGGAATTACCTTTTGAGTGGTACTCTCCCTGTGTTCAAAATTTAATTCAACGTGGTTTCTTACCTCGACAATGGACAAGAGGCCGATCACAACATTTTGAAAAGTTATGGAATAACTCCGGTCGTCCTCCCAATTCAAAGTATGGACTCGGATTCGGCACGGTAGGGTCGGTTGACGATGCTGAATTTTGCTTGGTTGTCACTTGCAAGTCAATGAAAGCTGCATGGAAACTACGAGACGAACTCGAAGATTTACAAATTGGAGACGCTCCACGAAATTCGAAGAAGAAATCAAATCTACGATAGATGAGTTAACGGAAGTTAACTTGGGTACTAGCGAAGAGCCTAGACCTACCTTTGTTAGCTCCTTACTCGATAAAGAAGACTCCGAAGAAATAATCGAGTTATTAATGGAATTTAAAGGCTGTTTTGCTTGGAGCTACGATGAAATGCCGAGATTAGCCCCGAGAGGTTGCAGTCCATAAGCTAGGAGTGGATCCTACTACGTTCCGGTCGGACGAGGTCCCGGAAGAATGCGTCTGGAAATCGAACAACAAGTCATAGCCGAAGTTAAAAAGCTAATAGACGCTAAATTTGTCAGTGAAGAACAATACCCGACTCAGTTAGCCAATGTGGTGCCGATCGAAAGAAGAATGGTCGGATCGGAATTTGTGTGGACTTCGGAGATTTAAACAAGGCATGTCCAAAAGATGAATTCCCTCTACCGATTCCAGAGCCGATGATCGATATTGCTTCGACACATGAAATATTCTCATTCATGGATGGATCTTCGGGATACAACCGGATAAAAATGGCTCCGAGAAGATGAAAAGCTTACGGCATTCGAACGCCGATCGGAGTATTTTGCTACACGGTGATGCCATTCGGACTGAAGAACGCGGGAGCGACTTACCAAAGAGCAATGACAAGAATTTTTGATGATCTCATCCACGATCGAGTCGAGTGCTTACGTGGACGATGTCGTCATCAAAAGCAAAGTAAAGGAAAACCACTGTATGATTTGAGAATTGTTTTCGAACGATTAAGACAATTTAACCTTAAGATGAATCCCTTAAAATGCGCCTTCGGCGTCACCTCCGGGAAATTCTTAGGATTCGTTGTCCGACATCGTGGAATTGAAATCGACCGGAGAAGATTAAAGCCATCTTAGAAATGCCGCCTCCCAAAACCTTAAAACAACTACGATCTTTTCAAGGAAGGCGGCATATCTTCGACGCTTTATCTCGAACACGTCGAGTAGGTGTCGGCCTTTCTCGGCACTAGTTAAAAAGGACGCCAAATTTATTTGGGAAGAGAAATGCCGAAGGCCTTCGAAGACATTAAACGATATTTAATGACACCTCCTGTCTTAGCAGCCCCGATCTCGGGTAGACCGCTGATACTTTACACCGCGGCTCTAGACGACTCCTCGGAGCCTGTTAGCCGAGTCGATGATGAGGGTAAAGAAAATGCTCTTTACTACTTAAGCCGTCGTTTACTCCCGACGGAAGTAAGGTATCCGCAATTGAAAAGCATTGTTTGGCCACGATCTTCGCCGCTCAAAGCTCGGAGCACTACATGCTTTCTCATAAGGTCAACTTGATTTCGAAGTTTAATCCATTGCAATACTTGATGACTCGTCCAACACTTTCCGGCGGACTTGCCGGATGGTCGATGATATTATTGCAATTCGATATAACTTTCGTGCCTCCGCGTGCAGTAAAGGGACAAGTCTTAGCAGACTTCCTCGCGGCACACCCTTTGCCGGCCGAATCTCCTCTCGATGACGATCGCCGGATGAACAAATAATGAACCTAGAAGACCTCGATGATCGACGTTGGGAATTGTATTTCGACGGAGCATCTTCGGCACACGAAGACGAAGAATCGCAAGTGATAGTGCCGGTGAGGCGGGAATCGGGCTAATCTTTATAACACCGGAGCGGGGGATGTTAAGATACTCCTACCACTTGACGGAACCGTGTACAAACAACGAAGCAGAATACGAAGCCCTCATAACGGGACTGGAATTAACTATTCGAATGGGGATAACGAGACATCGACATCTACGGGGATTCACGGTTAATCATTCGACGGATCGCCGGACAATACGGAATTTTTAAGCCAAGACTCGAACAATACTTCCGGTATGCCATACGAGTATGTTGGAACAGATTCCAAATGTGACAATCTACAAAATTCCTAGAAAAGAGAATGCTTTAGCGAGATGCTTTAGCCGTCTCGCAAAAGAATTTGCACTGTTTGCAAGATGAATCGGTGGAAGTGTCGGTTCACGGACGTCGAGTCCTATCACGGCTCGACATAGACACAATACACAAATCGACAAAAGAAAAAGAATCGGTTGCGGTAGTGACGGAAAACACGGAAGATTGGCGACGGCCATTGATAGGCTACTGCAAACGGGAAAGCTACCGGACGATAGGTCGCTAGCCCATCGGATCAGAAAAGAACTGCGTCCTACGCATTAATAAACAACACATTATACGGAAGGTCTTTTGATCGAAATGTGGCTAAGGTGCCTAAGCGGGTCCGAGGCCCGTGAAATTGTTAAAGAGGTGCATTCGGGACTCCGTGGCGCTCACCGGTCGGGTCCGAAGATGAAAATGAAAATTAAAAGACTAGGGTACTACTGGCCCTCGATGATGACCGACGCATGAAAATCGCCGAAGGCATGTCACCGATGCCGAGTGCACGGAGTGGTTCTACACCGACCTCCAAATGTGCTTGCACCGACAATTGCGTCGTGGCCATTTGAATGTTGGGGCACGGATATAGTGGGTCCGATAGAACCACCATCTTCGAAAGGACATCGTTTCATTCTTGCGACTACGGATTACTTTTCCAAGTGGGCGAAGCGGTTCCACTTAGAGAAGTGAAAGCACACCACGTGCTTACGGTTTTTCGAGAACCAAGTTGTCTACCGTTTCGGAGTGCCGCGCGAGATCATCTCGGATAATGGGTCGGCATTCGAAGCACACAAATCAACAATTTTGTCGGGAGACACGGAATCGGCTGGCGATACTCGACAATTTACTACCCGAGAGCAAACGGCCTCGGCGAGGCTTTTAATAAAACTCTCGTTCAAATCTTAAAGAAAACCTCGGACGATAATAAGAGAAATTGGCACGAGAAATTGTTAGAAGCCTTATGGGCCTACGGACAACCTTCGAACTCCTACTCGAAGCTACACCTTACGCTCCGGTGTATGGGTCCGAGACGAGTGTTACCTTTAGAGGTTCGACTTCCTTCACTCGGAATTGCGAGTTGCAAACAAGATCACGACGAAGAAAACGCCGGATTACGACTCGAAGAATTAGAAAGCTTGGAAGGGAAAAGACTTGCGGCGCAACGGAATTTAGAACTATATCGAAGCTAAGATGGTTCGAAGCCCATGACAAGCGGGTCCGCCCAAGAACCTTGAAAGTTGGTGATTTAGTTCTCGTTCTCGAGACCTATTCTTGCACACCGCGAGATAGGAGGAAAATTTGAACCCACTTGGGAAGGACCGTTTGTGGTTGAAGCAGGTATACTCGGGAGGTTCCTACCGGCTAGTGAATTGCCGGGGAGAACGACATATGCTTCCGATCAACGGACGATACTTGAAAAAATATTACGGCTACTCGATGTTTCGAAGGAATGAATTCTTCATCCCTAAGAAACACGGGTGAAGTAATTACTTATGATTAGGTCCGAACTCAAAATAATAAAATGTGCTAAAATAAATAAAATCATGATAATAAAGTTTTCCTCGTTTTCTTCTCCAAATCAAAATCTCTTCCTCATCTTATCTTACTTCATTCTGTTAAATTTCAAAATATAAGAATAATAAAAAATGTATCTTTAATAAACATTTTCTTAATGTTCTTGTTCTTAGTACGACCCACGATCCTTTTCCTTGTCTTTTCGCGGGGAAATGTCGAACGGGCGGTTGGTCTTGAACTTTAAGAATGGCGTAAGCCTTGCACTCGATGAAAAGAGGGTGAAAGATGGAGCGATAATCGAGATTGACTCGGATTTCGCACCGGCGAGCCTACGATACGAGGAAAGTGACGCGGGTCCCGGTTAGCAGAGAAGAACTGCCGGACGGACGGTGATGAAAGTGGGTGGCCCAAGCCACCAATCCAACAACAAGAAAGAAAGGCAAACACCGAAGAAGACAAGAAAATGAAGTCCGTAGTCGCTACGGCGGAGGGCGGGCTTGTCGGCGCCGCGCCCGCGAGAGATTCAGAAGTGCGGAGAGCTACTCTCGCGGCCACGCAACGAAGAAATAAGAATCGCCGTATCCAGTAAAATGTTAACAAAACTAGGCGCGGACCGGCAGCGACGAGACAATTGCTAATGCCGGCACATCACATTTCGAGGACACCGGTTCACCGGGAACACGAAGAAAGGAGGCCGGCTCCTAGAATAACGAAAGAACCGGAGAAATCTCCGGAAGATCGGAAGAGAGAAGGCTACCACGCCACCGGATAGAACCACCGGCGGTGCATGACCTTGTTGCGGAAGCAACCCGGGGGATGTCCCGACGGGCATCATCCACGAGGAGCCGAGGTATGCGGGGGAACGTGAAGGGATTGAACCATATATCCCACAATATGTCACAAGGCCTCGCCATGCGCGGATCATTCCGGAATACGAGCTGGAGAGGATGCGGAATGTTGAAAAGAAAACTTTCGAATACTTCGAGAGAATTAAAGGAAGAAGAATCAACATACTAGAAGGCCTCGAGCTACACACCGACGTATTCTCGGAGTATGAACAACGACAAATCGTGGATCGTATCCGGGATTTGAAAAGAATGGGCCGAGCAGGCCGCACTGAGGAAAACACATACTCGGAACCCGGAGATGGATGCCGGGGAAAGGAAGAATCACAATACAATGCGGATCTTGCTACAACTTTGTTGAAGACGGAAAGGAAACCCACCGGGAATACTCCGTCATGGGCGAGTAGATCCGATGCCATTAGTTATCGAGAGAATGGTAAAAAGATTGATAACATGGAGGATGCTGCCGGCGGATTGCATACCCAATAGGTTGCATTATCAACATCTACAAACGGGGTGATCGCATACCTCCACATATTGATCACCACGACTTCGTCGGACCTTTACGCACGGTCTCTTTCTTGAATGAGTGCAACATCATGTTCGGATACGACCTCCGGATAGCGAGCCCGGGTGAGTTCCGAGGGCCGATAAAGATACCTTTACGGTGGGTTCCGTCATGATATTGCAAGGTAACGGAGCGGATATCGCAAAGCATTGCATACCGGGGTGCCGGTGGAGCGAATCTCGGTTACTTTCGGGAGGATGGACGACGACGAAAATACCTTACCATTTCCGACCGGACCCGAGCTAGAGAACCTCCGGCCTTACGAGCTGTGAGTTACATGGGAAATATCACACCTCCGATGTACATCCAGTCGGCATCCTTGCCGAGGATGGCTTGGAAGGTGATGTTATTGACCATGTACCTCACTTATTCGGACATGGATTTTTGACGGATGATTCTTTTGATGGATCAACAAAGATCATACACGGTCCGTTTTGAGTCTACATGGATTGTATGAAATATATTCCCAGATCGAGTTGTACGACGTATTTTCAACATGATTGGAATGAAAGTGACCATGTCACGTTTTTGGCCTTCACCTCTTTTGTGCAAATTGATTGGGAAACGCCATTAAAGTTAAATGAACTTCGAACAAAGAACAGAAAAGAAATAAAAAAAAAGAGAATAAAAGAAAACTTTCTAAAAAAAATCTGAAAAATGACAAACACCAAGTTCACATGAACATTAAATAAACAACAAAATAAAATTTGAACCATTAAAAGATAAACGAAATCAACACAAATCTCAAATTCAATCTTTCCAAATTCCGAATCAAATTTCAATCTTTTCAAACTTCAAAATCAAATTCCATCCTTCCAAATTCTCAATCAAATTCCAAATCCACTCTCGATCAAATTTCAAATTTGATCTTTCCAAACTTCAAAATCAAATTCTCAATCAAAATCCAAATCCAATCTCGATCAAGTTTCAAACTTGATCTTTCAAATTCAAATCAAATCTTAAATCAAATTTCAATCGAGTTCAAACTCATCCTTCCAAATTTCCAAATTTCCGAATTCAATCTTTCCAGGCTTCAAGTCTCAATCAAATTCAAATTCGAATTTCATCAAATCTCAAATCCGATCTTCTAGATCTCACATCAGAATTCAAAACTTTTGGGTCGAGGATTTTACATCCAAGACCGCACTGCTTTAGGATTCTCTTCCTATTGCCTTTGAAATACATCAAAATTCAAAACTTTTGGGTCGAGGATTTTACATCCAAGACTGCATTGCTTTAGGATTCTCTTCCTATGTGCCTTGAAATACATCAAAATTCAAAACTTTTGGGTCGAGGATTTTACATCCAAGACTCGCTGACTCGACTTTAGGATTCTCTTCCTATCTGTCCTACTGAAATACATCAAAATTCAAACTTTTGGGTCGAGGATTTTACATCCAAGACCTATTGCTTTAGGATTCTCTTCCTATTGCACTTTGAAATACATCAAAATTCAAACTTTTGGGTCGAGGATTTTACATCCAAGACTGCCTTTGCTTTAGGATTCTCTTCCTATTGCACTTGAAATACATCAAATTCAAACCTTTTGGGTCGAGGATTTTACATCCAAGACCGTACCGCTTTTAGGATTCTCTTCCTATTGCACCGAAATACATCAAAATTCAAACTTTTGGGTCGAGGATTTTACATCCAAGTACTGCCTTTAGGATTCTTTTCCTATTGCCTCTGAAGTACATCAAAATTCGAAACTTTTGGGTCGAGGATTTTACATCCAAGCTGCACTTGCTTTAGGATTCTCTTCCTATTGCCTTTGAAATACATCAAAATTCAAACTTTTGAGGTCGAGGATTTTACATCCAAGACTGCCTTGCTTTAGGATTCTTTCCTATTACGCATTGAAATACATCAAATTCAAACCTTTGGGTCGAGGATTTTACATCCAAGACTTGCATTGCTTTAGGATCATTTTCCTATCGCAATGAAATACATCAATCGAATCAAACTCTTGAGGTTAAGGATTTTACATCCAACACCACTTTGCTGCGAGATATCTTCTCATTGCAACGATTCAATCTAATCAATTCAATTTTCTTTCGAGGTTGGAGATGTTACATCTAAAACCTCGAAATCCTAATTTTCATTTCAAATCAAATCCCTCAAATTAATTTTGACAAAACTTGATCTAAATTGAAACTCCAAACTAAAATTTAAACTCACACATCAAAACATAAATTGAAACAAAATAAAATCTAAATCGAAATTCCCCGGATCATGTGATTTGGGATTCACCTCCTTTTCCTTTCCCTAGGCGAGAGTTCGAGAATCTCCGGTTCCGGAGATATACTTGACACTCCCCGGCGAAACTCTTCTACTTCGTCCTAAGTTCGTCACTTGGACATACGTGTTGGTTTTGTTGATCGCTTCGGTCAACACCAATACGCGCGGTGTGCTCCGTCGGCTCACCACACCTATTGGGGGTCCATTTGTTGACCTCATTTTTGATGAGGTCTTCCTTTCTTCTTTTTAGTGCTTAGGATCTAGCCTTAGGCTTTTCCTTTGACTATCTTAGAGGACTAGAATTGGGACCCGCCTTTTAGAAATTCAAACCACTTCTAAACTCCCTGCAAACTCCACAAACTTGACTATAGACCCCTAATCACCTAGAGGGTTGAAATCAAATGTGGAAGTTTAAAGGATGAGTTCCTATAGGACTCTTTGGCCTTAGAGCGCCTCACAGGTGGCTCTGGTCGCAGTGAAGGGGCTGACTTACACTATACACTACACTTACACACTACATTTCCACACACTTCCTAAAACCACACCCATACCCAACTTGACCTCCTGACTCATGTAGGTGATTCACATGGATGGTCCTTAACCCTAAGCCCTTGGCTAAGAGGGTTAGGAACAACATAGTGAATGCCTCAAATGAGTCCTTTCATGGCTCATATGGGCTTGAAATGGCTTCATGGCTCAACCAAAATGATTTCATTTCCACTCAAATTCACCCAATCTTCAATTTCCCAAATTTTCAATTTTTGACCCGGGACCACTACACTACTAAACCTACCAAAACCATCGAAATTACCCAAATTTTTGCAAAATTTCCAAATTACCTAAAATTTTCCAAAATCAATCCCAAACACCTCCACATCACTCAAATTGATCATCCATACCCAAAAATACCAAAAATTCCAAGAAAACCTCCCGATACCCTCCAAATAACCCAAAATACCCTTCTTGGCCTAAAAATCCAAAAATTCAAAAAATTCCCAGAAAATTCCAGAAAATCCCAAATATTCCCAATTTCATTTTGTCCAACTACACCATGGGCCAATTTTGTCAATTTACCCTACTTTTGTCAAAACCCCCAATTTGACCCATTTTAATCCAAAGTGAACCCGATGTCAAACCAAACCTATCCAATTGACCCCAATTTTGGTCCAATTCAATTCTAAACTTCAATTCAACATTCCTAATACTAATTTAGACCAAATCCAAGTCCAATTTGATTGACATTTGGATCCAATTCCACTTTTGACCTTAAGGCCCATTTTTTGACCTAAGCCCAGAACCTAACCCAAATGAACCCAAACCCCAAAAATCAAAGCCCAACCAAAGTCAAAACCTCTTTGAAACACTCCCATAAACACTTCTCAACAATAATTCTACATAAATTTCAACCCTAGCCCAACATTGGCCCAACTTGGCCCATTTGGACCTATATTGGCCCATTCACCAAAAGAATCCAAATCCAACCCAATTCAAGCCCAAACTACCCCAAATTTGCTTCAAGTTACTCATGACACATCCATGAGCTAAACCAACAATTATTTGGCCCAACCTTTTACAAAAATTTTCATCCATGAACACATTCATAAACTTAAAAGCCCACTTCCCTTAAACCTTTCTAAAAGCTCCATTTCCTTCAAAATTCAAAAGCCCAAATCTACCCTAAAGCCCACATGACATCTCCATTTGTCATCCATTTAATTAAATCCATTACCTAAGTCCTAAAATCACCATCAAATTATTCCAAATCAAGTTTCATACAAATTTCCATCAAAACATCCAAAATTCTTAAAACCCATTTTCATGAAATTGACCCAAGCTTTTCCCGAAGCCAAATGGAGCCAAGGATGAGCCATTCACAAGCCATATGAAGCCATGAAAGTTTGGCATGTGACCATGCCATTAATGGCAAAAGGAGGAGGTCCTTTAACCATCTCCTAAAAGTCATTAACCTTAAGCATGTCTCCCCTTAACCAAGATTTAATCCAAATATTCTTGGATAAGGACATCACCACTCTCGACCAGGCTAGCCTAGCTGATCTTCTCAGCCCAAGACCAGCCATGGGGAGGTGAACCCAACCCAAACCAATGGGTTGACCAATTTCGAAGCCAAAATGACCCCTCCCCATTCCATTTTAATTCAAACACTTTACACATGTCCAAACCCAATTGACTTCACCATTGCCGAAGCCACGACCTCCACGGTCGAGATGGTGACCCATGCTCAGCCGGCCGCCGCCCGGATCGCCGGAAAACACCACACCCGAGAGCTCACATGTGAGCCGACTTTGGAATTCCACCTTGCTGAGCTGCCTCATGCCCAATGGCCACCATGGCTGTTCTTCTCCTCACCGGAGCGAGCTGATCCCGAGCCCTAACTCCCCGCAGGAGGCCTCCGAGCCCACTTCTATTTAAACTCCACCCCTCTCGGCCATAAGAGGAGCCAAGCACAAACCTTGCCAAAACTCGCCAAAATTGTTCCGAGACCCTTCTCCACTCTTAGAGCACTTGATCCCCAGTGAGATCCCCCTGCCATTTCTCCTGCGCAAGCTCGATTTCGAGTTGAAATTCCACCCAAAACCGGGACACTTCTCCACGGTGAGCCAATTCCCAAATTGATTGGCTCTACACCTTCACCGGACCGAGGGAAGGTGTCCACCATCAAAAGCCCCATCTCCGAGGCCACCCGGTTGCTCCGGCCTCCAAGCTTTGTGATCGGGCTTGGTCGAAATCATATCCGGACAATTCACCGGACCGGGAGACTTCATGCGGAGCTTCGTCGGGACCCAATCGAAGGTGCGACAACTCTCGGATTGAAGCCACACTTCTACGAGCCAAGGTATGAGCTAACTCTTCATCCCGAGCTACGAAGATTCTCATTTCAAATGCCTTAGTTCCGATGCATGTTAACCGTATAGATGTGTTCGTCTCTTCGAGACGAATCCATAGAAGTATAAGAACGTAAAAATCCATTGAGAATCGAGTGAGATCTTAGGGATTTAGTGTGGACGGCTCTCGGGTGAGAACACTTGGGGACGATGAACGGATGCGCGTCCATTCGATACACGCGCGCACGGACGGCCGAGATTGCGTCGGACCGGGAGACGGTACGAGAACCGCGGGGCCCGGGCTGCCGACTCGAGGTGGCGGCGTCGAATGGGAGCGCGACGCGTGTGCGTTCGGAGGCTGCCGAGGTTGACGCGGCGCCGCGTGGATAAATAGATAAATAGGGTATTTTCTTATTTATTTAATTCCCTAAACTTCAAAATCCATATCTTTGTGTAGAAAAATCACAAAAATAAAATAAAAATACCCTCTTGCTCGGTGAACAGAGGAGAATAATGTGAAAAAGAAATCACTTAATTTCATCGAAATATTTTATTTTTTATGATTTATTTACTCTCTGCATTGTTTTAATTCTCCATGCATGCATACGATTCACCATGGCATGAGACCATAGGGCTTTTGAAGCCTCCGAATTTGGGAACATTCACTGAATTTTCCAAAGTCGAGAGGCCATCCTATGAGGAGTTCTTGATTTTTCAAGTTCGAGTCACTGTTTTGAGTATTTTAATTCCAGTAAATAGCATGTTGTGAAATAAATTCTAGGAAAATTTGGTGATGTTCCTTATGACCAGAGAACCCTAGGAAAAATAGGTTTTGACTTAGTTCATTCAGAACAACTCTAATTGGCTTAAACACCCAAAATAGGTCTTTAATTAATTAGAGTTAACCAGGTATCAAATTGACTTGAAATCAATTCTTCACTGACCTTTAGGATCAGAGGAATCCACCATAAAAATTTGAAGTCGATTGGACTTGGTTAGCCTCACTAATTGGGTTGATTAAGTCACTTAGCCATTTTAAACTTTAAAAATTCATAACTTTTAAAATACTTATTCAAAAATTCACCAAATTGGTTTTGAGAGCCTCTCTGATATCAGGGGAACCCAAGAAAATTAAAATTTCAATTTTCTAAAAAAGTTGATTTTTAATAATATTTTAATATTTTTAATAATTAAAAAATAATAAAAATCACAAAAATAATAAAATTCACCAAAATGTCACATTTTGAATTTTAATCACTTAGGAGCAAATACCACATTTTTCCTAGGTCTATTTAGTGAGATATTGAATTTTAAAGCCCTAAGGTAATTTTAAAAATTAAAAAATGTATTTTCTAGCATTTTCACTAAAATAATTATAATAAATCATAGAAAAATCAGAAAATTGCAAAATTTGATTCTCTGGTTTCCTTGATATCAGAGAGATTTTTGAAAAATATAAAATTCATTTTTCAACATTTATTTTATTTTTAAATTAATTAACACTCCAAAACTCAAAATAATTATAATAAAAAATAATATAATTCAAAAAATCACCAAAATTGGTCCAAGTGCTTCTCTGGTCATTAGGAATGTCCCCTAATTTTCTTAAGGACAGAAACTTTCTTTTGGTCATGTTATCAAATTTCCCTTGAAAATCTCTATTTTCCACAAAAATAATTATATAAATAAGTTAAATACAGAAAAATCACATTTTCTCCTCTCATGTCTTTATTGACATATGAGTGAAGTCACATAAAAATTTCAAATTCATTTAAGTTTAATTTAGTGAGTTATGAAATTATTAAGCTTAAAGGGTAAAATAGTAATTAAAATCTTTAATCCTTAATTAAAACTTTAGGTTTAATAAAAATTAACAAGCAAAATATTTGATCCTAATCTGATTTGGATGATTGAAATTTAAATAATTAAAGGGTAGAAACCCATTAAACAATTTCAAAATGATTAAACTTTAATTAAATAATAGATTAAATTTGGAAGAATAATAAAATTGGAATCATTAAAATAAGGGATATTTATTAGGAAGAGATTTATTCTTTAATTTAAAAATCCCTAAATTAATCATCTCATTAATATTCAACTCTTAATTAAAATGATAATTCAAATTTAAAATATTAAAAGACTTAATCATTAAACTAAAGTCAAATTATTAAACTCTTTCAAAAATTTCAATTAAAATTAAAAATAAAGTAAATTAAAGATAAATTAAATTAAATTAAATTAAATTAAAATTAAATTAAATTAAATTAAACAATTAAATTAAATTAAATTAAATTAAATTAAAATTAAATTAAATTAAATTAAACAATTAAATTAAATTAAATTAAATTAAATAATTAAATTAAATTAAATCAAATCAAATTAATTAAACACCAAATCAAATTAAATTGAATTATGTTAAACTAAATTAAAACTCAAATTAAATTAAATTGAATTAAATATAACATCACCTAAGACATAAAAGAAATTAAATATAAAACAACTTGAACACTATTCCAAATTTAAACTCTTTAATTTAAACCAAATCATTTGAATACTAATTTACCCTTGAAAGCTTTAGTTATTATAACTCCTAAATGAAACATTAAATGAAGTGTTACTTCACTCATAGGATATTCAAATGTCCTAGTTCACTCGAGCAAGTTAACAAAACTTGAAATTCTTGGACGATTAATTCATTTGTATAATTAAATTCATTTGAACTTAAAACAATCCCAGAAATATTGAAAAGATGTTTAAGATCCTTCTTAAGCACTTTCTCGATATGATAGGACATTTATAAGAACAATTGAATTTGATTATTCTTTGATGAAGAAAATCGTCCTTAAACCAAAACACAAAGAACTTAGACGTCATAGGAAATGACTAGTTATAGGATTAGGAATTTGGTAGAAAACCATAACCTTTCCCTTAGCTTTACCTAGGAACTTGCTTAAATATGCTAATTGTGTTTTAAGTGCAGCTTGGGATGACGGGAAGACCCTCCAGGTACGCATTTATTTTATTGCAATTTACTTTCTTGCAATTTACTTTCTTGCAATTTACTTTATTGCAAATGCATTTTACTTTTCTTGCATGATAAAACAACTGTTGCATGAAAACCCACACCTTTAGGATAGTCCCTAAAACTGAAACCAAAATTAAGTTAAAAGTCATTGCAAGATAAAATTCACCGCCACAACATTTCAAAATATAAAACAACTCAAAATTTAATCACAAACGAACACAAAACTACAATTACAACTAAATTAAAACGTCACGTTGGATGATCGGGAATACCTCGGATGATGTAACCTACGTGTTGCTAACGGGATTTCCCACGGTCTAAATGAAAGTGTGGAACTCATTCGGTTGAGTTTAGCAAATTCATCCGGACTAAGTGAATCCGATAAAAATAATGATGCGGAAGGATGGAACCGTGGGATCTTAACCGGTGTCGTTATAATCAACTTTAAGATTTGTTTTAATTAAAACGTAAAAAACACTTGGAAATTAAGATTTTCTCTAAACCAAAACACTTTTCTCAACTCCTGATTTATGATTTCTAAAACTAAACCTCTGCAACAACAAGGAGCTCGGAGCATGGTGGGCGACGACGACCATCGTCATCAGCGAAACCCGAGTCTACTTCAACGAAAACTTTCCTAGAATTAAAACAACCAAGCCATAGGACTTCGAGGTAGCTTGCCTAGTGCAACATAAATCCTCAACTCTTCGTTAGGCATTTGCATTGCAAATTAAGCCCTAACCGGTCTTAGGATTCCGAGGTAGTCGTCCGATACGACAATAAACCCTCACATCTTCAAAGTTATTTGTTTGATTTTATCATACAAATATAAGCCCTAATTAATTGAAATTGGCAAGATTGAGATATCAAATAAGTATTATGACTTTCCTAAATTCAAGCCAAACAATAGGATAGTCGGGAAATTATCGAAGTTCACTTCGAATCAGTGATTTCTCCTACCTCTCTTCCTTTGGATTCACAAAACAAAATGTTCCAAAATTTGATCCATTCCCTATTGAAATTCCAAAATTCAATCTTTGAAAACCTTAAACTTTGAAATTCTTGAGAGCGAGAATCATTGATTATTATCGAGAGTTTTCTTAGGTGATTCCCGTCACTTAAGATGTAATTAACTATAGGGGCTTGCCCTTATAGGGAATTTTAAAGAACCCGAGTAATATAAACCCGTTTAATGTTTTCATATTAAGCGGGGAAACTTGTCGGCTTATAAAATTGGTTCGCGGACCAAACGGATGTCACAAATCTTCTAGTTTATTTAATCGAGCCCCACCATCGAGCGGTGTGTCTATCCTTAGGGATAGATACACGGTTTGTGGTGCGGTGCTCGTTTATATAAACTATTTGGGATGTGAGGTCGGTTTAATCTCATATCTTAAAACCTTCAAATTTAAAATTATTTTCAAAATCAAATACTACTTTTCAAATTATTTATTTTAATTAAATTAAAAATTCGCCGACAGATTACGTTAGGCGACCCCTCTTCAAAATAAAACACACAACCTAAAAAAATAATGCCGACACCACAACATTTCAAAATATAAAACAACTCAAAATTTAATCACAAACAGAACACAAAACTACAATTGCAACTAAATTAAAACGTTCTGTTGGATGATCGGGAATACCTCGGATGATGTAACCTACGTGTTGCTTAGCGGGATTTCCCACGGTCTAAATGAAAGTGTGGAACTCATTCGGTTGAGTTTAGCAAATTCATCCGGACTAAGTGAATCCGATAAAAATAATGATGCCGGAAGGATGGAACCGTGGGATCTTAACCGGTGTCGTTATAATCAACTTTAAGATTTGTTTTAATCAAAATACAAAACACTCGGAAATTAAGACTTCTCTAAACCAAAACACTTTTCTCATCTCCTGATTTATGATTTCTAAAACTAAACCTCTGCAACAATAAGGAGCTTGGAGCATGGTGGGCAGCACGGCCATCGTCGTCAGCAAAACTTGAACCTACTTCAGCAAAACCTTCTTAGAATTAAACAACAAAGCCATAGGACTTCGAGGTAGCTTGTCTAGTGCAACATAAATCCTCAACCTCTTCGTTAGGCATTTGCATTGCAAATTAAGCCCTAACCGGTCTTAGGATTCCGAGGTAGTCGTCCGATACGACAATAAACCCTCACATCTTCTAGCAGTTATTTGTTTGATTTTATCATACAAATATAAGCCCTAATTAATTAAAATTGGCAAGATTGAAATACTAAATAAACATTAGGACTTTCCTAAATTCAAGCCAAACAATAGGATAGTCGGGAAATTACCGAAGTTCACTTCGAATCAGTGATTTATCCTACCTTTCTTCCTTTGGATTCACAAAACAAAATGTTCCAAAATTTGATCCATTCCCCATTGAAATTCCAAAATTCAATCTTTGAAAACCTTAAACTTTGAAATTCTTGAGAGCAGAATTATTGGTTATTAATCGAGAGTTTTCTTAGGTGATTCCCGTCACTTAAGATGTAATTAACTATAGGGGCTTGCCCTTATAGGGAATTTTAAAGAACCTGGAGTAATATAAACCTCTGTTTAATACTTTCATATTAAGCGGGGAATTTGTCGGCTTATAAAATTGGTTCGCAGACCAAACGGATGTCACAAAATTTCTAGTTTATTTGATCGAGCCCCACCATCAAACAGTGTGTCTATCCTTAGGGACAGATACACGGTTTGTGGTGCGGTGCTCGTTTATATAAACTATTTGGGATGTGAGATCGGTTTAATCTCATATTTAAAATTATTTTCAAAATCAAATACTACTTTTTCAAATTATTTATCTAAACTAAATTTAAAATTCGCCGACAATTTCTGTTAGGCGGCCCCTTTTTAAAATTTCACACAATCTAAAAATAGTGTCGACAACTTCTGGCGACTCCGCTGGGGACGATTCCTCTCTCCATTATAATCAAATAATTCTGCTTTCAAAAATCGGTAGTGTATCCATGTCCCTTGTGGATCAAACTACCCTTCTTTCCGTTGGAATACTATGTTCATTTCTATCTTGAACAAGTATAGCCAACATTCTCTCGGATTTAGGAGCCACTGTTTAGACACCCCTAAACGAGAGAGGTTCCGAGATCCTTTTACCTCATTTTTGAGGTGGGGTGGACCCCAATAGGTGTTAGTTTAGGAATGATCCTTCGAGTCGGAAAGTCTTGCTTAAGACTTTCTTTTCCTTTCTGAATCGGATTCCTTACCTTCTCTACACCTTTGAACATTTCGTTCTAAATAAACAAACCCTCTAATAAGTGATTCTTTTAACAAATGATTCTTTCTTATAAATACATGAACAAAGAATGAGTTCGGACTCTTTTCAATTCCTTTCTTTTCGTCTCGAAGAAAAGAAGCATAACTCGAGGACCGACAACCAGAATCTACCTGCCGAAATGGAAGCCCCGAAGCCGATTTTCTCCTTCACCAACGGACTGGACTTCGTCGTCTATAAGGATGAGCTGCCCGACAATGGGGTCATCCGATTTGGACGAGGATTTGAAACTACGAACGTCGAGGTCACCGACGTCTCCCTCTTTGCACCGACGAACAAGGTATCGAAGGCGAGGAACCACCGCTGAGTTCAACCTTAGGTCGACCCAAGAGTTTCCTCCTCCGCAAAGGGTCCCGACTAGGAGGAGTACTTGTTGTCCGCAGGAGGACTCGTTCTTACTACCCCCACCTGGTCTAGTTGTTTCCGCACCTACCCCGACTTCGCCGAATCAAAGGGGAAAGAAATCCGGAACTATGATAAACACGTTACCAGTGGAGGGTACGGATCTTCCGTAAGACCTTACGTCTTCGAAATCGGGTCCGGTTCGAAGATTCCGTCGGCCGACAAAGACCCAAAGAAGAAATAGAAATAGAAGGATCGCCGGGAAGCGGAGCTGCCGAGATTGCTTTCTGGAGGAAATTCCGAGTTGCCGAATATACACCGCTACCGAATATACACCACTGCTCGACTACATACCACTTTTGGGAGGAAGCGGGTTCCATCCCCTCTCCGCCGCGGAGGATGAGGAGAATGTTCGCAAGATTGCTGCCACATTACCTCGGCCCGCATACTACAACGATAGCCGCAAGAAAAGAACTAGAACTACGCCGTTTGCTCGATTGCAAACTTTGGTAGAAAAGCTAGCAAAGAAGGAAAGCGCCCGTGTCGGAAATTCTACGAAGGATAGGACGGGTGCCGGTCAAATCCCGTCTTGGGCCCCGAGTAGAACCCGCCGTCATGATAGAAAAGCCGAAGCAAGAGAATGAAGGCTAGCCCGCTCGTCGTAGTATCGGGATTACGGATTAGGGAGGATACCACCTTCCGGCATTTGACGACGGACCATCCGGTCCTAGACCTTCTGCTGCTAGAAGGATGGTGTGGCGTCCCACTACGGGGCGATTGAGATTGAAACGAGCGGCCGAGAGAGAAAGTCTCGCCGGGAGGCTGGAATGCGAAGAAAGTGCTACTGCGATGAAGGGGACTCGTGAAAAAAGGACCCGGCAACCATCGCATGACAACCACAAAATACACAGAAAGCTCCGCTAGAAGATGCCATGGAAAAGTTGAGAACCGACATTCGACGGTTAGCAAAAGAAAGAGAAGAAAAGTTCGGAGATGAGATCGACTCATCGGAATTCATGGACAACGAATATGCGAGAAATCAACATGGTTGAGACACGAGCTTCATCGGCTTCTCGAGGTGCTCCTGCGGCCGCGAGAAGAGAGGAGCCGGAGCCGATGAAGAGACGGCTTCGGGAAAAGGACGACACGATCGCTCGAATGGCGAAGAGGATGGAAGAGATGGCCGTAGCTGCGGCCACTCTCCGCAGTCGAAGTACGACCACATAGAGAGACACCCCCGGAGGTCATTCACATCGTAGACGGAGGAAAGGAGATTACATCCGTCAATGGGGATGACCAGGTGAAAAAGGACACAACACAAAGTATGATCCACGAAAAGGATATCAAGAACTTGGTAGAGCGAGCGAGTGCGAGAAGCCTTAGCACAATCGAAGAGCGGGACATCCATTCGGACGGGTAGACCTTACCCGGAAGAATTCGACGTTGTCCAATACCCGAAAGGCTTCGTACCACCTCTCGTTTAAGACCTTCGACGGAACCGGGAACCCCCGACGGCATGTTGCACACTTTCGTGCCGGTTGTTGCAATGCCGGCGGGAGCGATGCATTACTCTTCCGACGGTTCGTTAGCGATCCGTCGGGAATCGCCTTCGGCCGGTATGCGGAATTACCCCAACGGTTACGTGAAGACATTCTCGAAGCTAGAGAGCCTCTTCATTAAGCGATTTGTCGGAGCTCGGCACCACATCACTATAGGTGATTTAGTGGTAGAGAAACAAAGGCCGAATGAAACTCTAGTGGATTACATACTTCGATGGAGAAATTTAAGCATGAAGTGTGAACCACAAGCTGCAAGAACAACATGCGGTCGGCATCTTGCTTAAAAGCATTCACGGCCCGATAGCACTTCTCCTCGAGGGATTCACTATTAAGACTTTTGAGAAGTTGTTAAGCAAGGCCGGAAGCTTGCAAGAAGAGGCGAAGCAATTAAGTTTTGCCGACAAGACGGACAAGCGGAAGCCGGTGAAGACTTTCGAAAAGAAATCCGGGGTCGTTGCGGCGGTTGACAAAGGCAAACAACCGATGCAAATACCACCGAACGGCCGCGGCAACCACAACAAGATTACCGGCAACCCCGATCCAGCTATCGGTCGTCTCCGCGGTATGAACAACCGTCTCGTCCGCAACGTACATTGAGGGAGCTTCGAGCGAGAGAATATCCGTTCAAAAATGAAGCGATGCAGAAGATGTTCCGTAGCTTAATGAAAACTCCAGATTTCCAGTCGCCGAGCCCAAAAGACCGAGAGGAAGTCAACAAGAAAGGTGATCCCAACTTTGCCCCTACCATCGGATGCTTGGGCACAAGATAGAAGATTGTATTACCTTTAAAAGTTGGCTCAACGACAACCTTCGGAAAGGAAATATAACAATCCCGAAGGAGTACATGAAGGAACCCCGGAAAGGAGGTTCCGTCGATGTTATCTCAGCCGATCCCGTCATCCCGATAAATCCCTATGCAACCAACGATGGATGGACTACCGCCTGGACAAGGTCTTCGAAGAAGATTTTAGACAACATCCGAACCGCTTCGGTGCGAGCTTCAATTCAGAGTTCGAGACCCGTTAAGCCGGTACTATCACTTGCGATAGAAGAACCACCTCGACAGGAGACAATCGAAGAGAAGAAGAAAATTGACGAAGAAGAGGGGACTGAGACTCCTAAGGCTAGACTAGGGGCTGCTTATCCTAGGATAGTTGTTTCCGATTCGGGGGAGAAATCCCTCGAACCTCAGATTTTGTATGATTATCTGCTCACTTCGGTGGGATCATATAATGATAAGGGTGATGTCGTTGGCTACGTTTTGATCTGTTTCTAACGATTACGTAACTAGCGACAATCCGGGCGTCGATTTCGATACCAACAACAATTCTCAAATCATACAAGATCTCGACGATCAAAATGACGAAGGAGGCATCCATCAAGGAGGCTACGAGATTTCAACAAGCAACGGATCTATCTGTGAGTTTCGAGGAGCTCCAGTTACGATAGAGTTAGAGCCTTCAGATTTGGAAGATAATCCAGAAGAGCCAGTCATTCCGATTCAGGAGGAGACACCGACAAACTCGACACTAGATTCGAAGAAATTACGAAGTCGACCTAAGAAGTGGAAAAGTTCTACCTCCGAGAATGGGTCCAAAAGACAAAGGAAAGCGGTGGTTGTTCAAGAAGAACCAACCCCGGCGGAAGAAATACCCATTCGAGAAGAAGCCGAGACGCATGGAAACAAAGTGGACTACAACGTGCTAGCCCATCTTAGGAAACTACCGACCAAGCCGAGCATTTACGATGCTCTCATCTTATCAAAGGAGATGAGGGAAGCTCGATCGAGGCCTTACTTGATCCGGAAATTTGCTTAGCTAAAATGGCCGAAGATTCCTTAGATGAGGTTTGCTCGTTAAAGGAACGACGAGGTGTTACCTTCACGGACAATGACCTACTACTTGGGACGGCGGATCACAACCGACCGTTGTACATTTCAATTACAATTGGGAAGTTTACGCTCTCCAGAGTATTGGTGGATCCAGGAGCATCAATCAATATAATGAGTCTTCGAACACTAGCATACTTGGAAATTGATGCTCGTGAGCTCGAGGCCGACAAAATGTTATTAAGAGGATTCAACAAGAAAGGAGAAAGAGCCCTCGGGTCAATAACGCTACTGATGAAAACCGGTGACTTAGCAAAGACAACCGCAAAATTTCATATAATCGATTCGAAACGTCGTTCAACGCTCTCTTGGGCCGACCATGGATACATTAAAACGGGATGGTACCATCATCTCTCGCATCGGTGCATCAAGTATTACGATGGAGGGGAACGGTGCATCAAAGGCGACTTACAACCATTCTCCGTACATGAGATTGGAATCCATGAAGATGCGGCTTATTATGCACCGCCAAAGAAAACGATCTTCTCCGGAGATACCATAACAAATGAAGCAAAGAAAGTTCGAGACAACGAAGAACCCGAAGTTCTAGTCCAACGAGTCACTCACCACTCCCTTCCGGCGAGATGGTGAAGGTTTCTCCACAACTCGCATCCGAGGTCGAGGCCGGGGACGAGGCCGTGGTAGAGACGTTAGGACGATTGGACGAGAGAAACCAGACCATCAATGTTGATTGGGAAGATAGTTACGAAGAAGAAAAAGAAATCAAGCAAGAAGCGACGACAATAAATCGAAAGAAGCCGCAATACAAGATCTCCCTCGAAGATGAAAAGAATGAAGAATACAAATCAATGTACGAGAAGATTAACCACTACGTACATACTATGACCCTAACTCCGATCCATTCTAATAAGATCGAGGGTATGGAGGTCAAAGAGGTACGTGGTGACGGTGCAAAGCCGATCAAATTCTACCGCGGTGCTTCTTCCTCCAAAGCCGAAAATAATGTACAATTCGAAGATGTCACTTCATCGGAATTAATGGAATTACCTTTTGAGTGGTACTCTCCCTGTGTTCAAAATTTAATTCAACGTGGTTTCTTACCTCGACAATGGACAAAAGGCCAATCACAACATTTTGAAAAGTTATGGAATAACTCCGGCCGTCCTCCTAATTCAAAGTATGGACTCGGATTCGGCACGATAGGGTCGGTTGACGATACGAATTTTGCTTGGTTGTCACTTGCAAGACCAATGGAAACTGCATGGAAACTACGGACGAACCCGAAGATTTACAAATGGAGACGCTCCACCGAATTCGAAGAAGAAATTAAATCCACGATAGATGAGTTAACGGAAGTTAACTTAGGTACTAGCGAAGAGCCTAGACCTACCTTTGTTAGCTCCTTACTCGATAAAGAAGACTCCGAAGAAATAATCAAGTTATTAATGGAATTTAAAGATCTGTTTTGCTTGGAGCTACGATGAAATGCCGGGATTAGCTCCGGAGGTTGCGGTCCATAAGCTAGGAGTGGATCCTAGCTACGTTCCGATCGGACAAGGTCCCGGAAGAATGCGTCTAGAAATCGAACAACAAGTCATAGCCGAAGTTAAAAAGCTAATAGACGCTAAATTTGTCCGTGAAGAACAATACCCGACCCGGTTAGCCAATGTGGTGCCGGTCGAGAAAGAAGAATGGTCGAATCGGAATTTGTGTGGACTTCGAGAGATTTAAACAAGGCATGTCCAAAAGATGAATTCCCTCTACCGATTCCGGAACCGATGATCGATATTGCTTCGACACATGAAATATTCTCGTTCATGGATGGATCTTCGGGATATAACCGGATAAAAATGGCTCCGGAAGATGAAAAGCTTACGGCATTCGTAACGCCGATCGGAGTATTTTGCTACACGGTGATGCCATTCGGATCGAAGAACGCGGGAGCAACCTACCAAAGAGCAATGACAAGAATTTTTGATGATCTCATCCACAATCAAGTCGAGTGCTACGTGGACGATGTCGTCATCAAAAGCAAAGTAAAGGAAAACCACCTGTATGATTTGAGAATTGTTTTCGAACGATTAAGACAATTTAACCTTAAGATGAATCCCTTAAAATGCGCCTTCGGCGTCACCTCCGGGAAATTCTTAGGATTCGTTGTCCGACATCGTGGAATTGAAATCGACCGGAGAAGATTAAAGCCATCTTAGAAATGCCGCCTCCCAAAACCTTAAGACAATTACGATCTTTTCAAGGGAAGGCTGGCATATCTTCGACGCTTTATCTCGAAGCTCGTCACGTAGGTGTCGGCCTTTCTCGGCACTAGTTAAAAAGGACGCCAAATTTATTTGGGAAGAGAAATGCCGAAGGCCTTCGAAGACATTAAACAATATTTAATGACACCTCCTGTCTTAGCGACCCTGGTCTCGGGTAGACCGGCGATACTTTACACCGCGGCTTTAGATGACTCTCTCGGAGCCCCGTTAGCCCGAGTCGATGATGAGGGTAAAGAAAATGCTCTTTACTACTTAAGCCGTCGTTTACTTCCGACGGAAGTAAGATATCCCGCAATTGAAAAGCATTGTTTGGCCACGATCTTCGCCGCTCAAAAGCTCGGGCACTACATGCTTTCTCACAAGGTCAACTCGATTTCGAAGTTTAATCCATTGCAATACTTGATGACTCGTCCAACACTTTCCGGCGGACTTGCCGGATGGTCAATGATATTATTGCAATTCGATATAACTTTCGTGCCTCTGCGTGCCGTAAAGGGACAAGTCTTAGCGGACTTCCTCGCGAGCACACCCTTTGCCGGCCGAATCTCCTCTCGATGACGATCCGTCGGATGAACAAATAATGAACCTAGAAGACCTTGATGACCGACGTTGGGAATTATATTTCGACGGAGCATCTTCGAGCACACAAAGACGAAGAATCACAAGTGATAGTGCCGTAAGGCGGAGAATCGGGCTAATCTTTATAACACCGGAGCGGGGGATGTTAAGATACTCCTACCACTTGACGGAACCGTGTACAAACAACGAAGCGGAATACGAAGCCCTCATAACGGGATTGGAATTAACTATTCAAATGGGGATAACGAGACATCAACATCTACGGGGATTCACGGTTAATCATTCAACGGATTGCCGGACGATACGGAATTTTAAAGCCAAGACTCGAACAATACTTCCAGGTATGCCATACAGTGTTGGAACAAATTCCAAATGTGACGATCTACAAAATTCCTAGAAAAGAGAATGCTTTAGCGGATGCTTTAGCCCGTCTCGCAAAAGAATTTGTCTGTTTGCAAGATGAATCGAGTGGAAGTGTCGGTTCACGGACGTCGGGTCCTATCACGACTTGACATAGACACAATACACAAATCGAGCAAAGAAAAAGAATCGATTGCAGACGGTGACGGAAAACACGAGAAGATTGGCGACGACCATTGATGAACTATACCTGCAAACAGGAAAGCTACCAGACGATAGGTCGCTAGCCCATCAGATCAAGAAAAGAACTCTGTCTTACGCATTAATAAACAACACATTGTACAGAAGGTCTTTTGATCAAATGTGGCTAAGATGCCTAAGCGGGTCCGAGGCCCGTGAAATTGTTAAAGAGGTGCATTCAGGACTCTGTGGCGCTCACCAGTCGGGTCCAAAGATGAAAATGAAAATTAAAAGACTAGGGTACTACTGGCCCTCGATGATGACCGACCGCATGAAAATCGCCGAGAGGCGTCACCAATGCCAAGTGCACGGAGTGGTTCTACACCAACCTCCGAATGTGCTGCACCCGACAATTGCGTCGTGGCCATTTGAATGTTGGGGCACAGATATAGTGGGTTCGATAGAACCACCATCTTCAAAAGGACATCGCTTCATTCTTGCGGCTACAGATTACTTTTCCAAGTGGGCAGAGAAGCGGTTCCACTTGAGAAGTGAAAGCACACCACGTGCTACGGTTTTCAAGAACCAAGTTGTCTACCGTTTCGGAGTGCCGCGCGAGATCATCTCGGATAATGGGTCGGCATTCGAAGCACACAAATCAACAATTTTGTCGGGAGACACGGAATCGGCCGGCGATACTCGACAATTTACTACCCAAGAGCAAACGGTCTCGGCGAGGCTTTTAATAAAACTCTCGTTCAAATCTTAAAGAAAACCTTGGACGATAATAAGAGAAATTGGCACGAGAAATTGTTAGAAGCCTTATGGGCCTACCGGACAACCTTCGAACTCCTACTCGAAGCTACACCTTACGCTCGCGGTGTATGGGTCCGAGGCGAGTGTTACCTCTAGAGGTTCGGCTTCCTTCACTCGGAATTGCGGTTGCAAACAAGATCACGACGAAGAAAACGCCGGACTACGACTCGAAGAATTAGAAAGCTTGGAAGGGAAAAGACTTGCGGCGCAACGGAATTTAGAACTATACCAAGCTAAGATGGTTCAATCCCATGACAAAGCGGGTCCGCCCGAGAACCTTCGAAAGTTGGTGACTTAGTTCTCGTTCTCGAGACCTATTCTTGCACACCGCAAGATGGGAGGAAAATTTGAACCCACTTGGGAAGGACCGTTTGTGGTTGAAGCGGTATACTCGGGAGGTTCCTACCGGCTAGTGAATTGCCGGGGAGAACGACATATGCTTCCGATCAACGGACGATACTTGAAAAAGTATTACGCTACCTGATGTTTCGAAGGAATGAATTCTTCATCCCTAAGAAACACGGGCGAAGTAATTACTTATGATTGGGTCCGAACCCAAAAAAAAAAAAAAATGTGCTAAGATAAATAAAATCATGATAATTAAGTTTTCCTTGTTTTCTTTTTCAAATCAAAATCTCTTCCCTCATCTTATCCTACTCCATTCCTGTTAAATTTCAAAATATAAGAATAATAAAAAATGTATCTTTAATAAACATTTTCTTAATGTTCTTGTTCTTAGTACATGCCCCGATCCTTTTCCTTGTCTTTTCGCGAGGAAATGTCGAACGGGCGGTTGGTCTTGAACTTTAAGAATGGCGTAAGCCTTGCACTCGATGAAAAGAGGGTGAAAGATGGAGCGATAATCGAGATTGACTCGGATTTCGCACCGAGCGGGCCTACGATACGAGGAAAGTGACTGGGTCCCGGTTAACCGAGAAGAACTACCGGGCGAGCACGGTGATGAAAGTGGGTGGCCCAAGCCACCAATCCAACAACAAGAAAAGAAAGGCAAATGCGAAGAAGACAAGAAAATGAAGTCCGTAATCACTACGGCAGAGAGCGGGCTTGTCATCGCCGCACCCGCGGAGATTCAAGAAGTGCGGAGAGCTACTCTCGCGGCCCACGCAACGAAGAAATAAGAATCGCCGTATCCAGTAAGATGTTAACAAAACTAGGCGCGGACCGGCGCGACGAGACAATGCTCATCGCCGGCACTCACATTTTAAGGACACCGGTTCACCGGAACACGAAGAAAGGAGGCCGGCTCCTAGGAATAACGAAAAGAACCGGGGAAATCTCCGGAAGATCGGAAGAAAGAAGGCTACCACGCCACCGGATAGAACCACCAGCGAGTGCATGACCTTGTTGCGAAGCAACCCCGGGGGATGTCCCGACGGGCATCATCCACGAGGAGCCGAGGTATGCAGGGGAACGTGAAGGGATTGAACCATATATCCCACAATATGTCACAAGGCCTCGCCATGCGCAGATCATTCCGGAATACGAGCTGGAGAGGATGCAAAATGTTGAAAAGAAAACTTTCGAATACTTCGAGAGAATTAAAGGAAGAAGAATCAACATACTAGAAGGCCTCGAGCTACACACCGACGTATTCTCAGAGTATGAACAACAGCAAATCGTGGATTGTATCCGGGATCTGAAGAGAATGGGCCGAGCAGGCCGCCTGAGGGAAAACACATACTCGGAACCCCGGAGATGGATGCCGGGGAAAGGAAGAATCACAATACAATGCGGATCGTTGCTACAACTTTCTTTGAAGACGAAAGGAAACCCACCGGGGATACTCCGTCATGGGCAAGTAGATCCGATGCCATTAGTTATCAAGAGAATGGTAAAAAGATTGATAACATGGAGGGTACTGCCAGCAAATTGCATACCCAATAGCTGCATTATCAACATCTACAAACAAGGTGACTGCATACCCCCACATATTGATCACCACGACTTCGTCAGACCTTCTGCACCGGTCTCTTTCTGAATGAGTGTAACATCATGTTCGGATCCGACCTCCGGATAGCGAGGCCCGGGTGAGTTCCGAGGGCCGATAAAGATACCTTTACCGGTGGGTTCCGTCATGATACTGCAGGGTAACGGAGCGGATATCGCAAAGCATTGCATATCGGGAGTGCCGGTGGAGCAAATCTCGGTTACTTTCGGGAGGATGGATGACGAGCAAAATACCTTACCATTTCCAACTGGACCCGAGCTAGAGAACCTCCGGCCTTACGAGTCGTGAGTTACATGGGAAATATCACACCTCCAACGTACATCCAGTCGGCATCCTTGCCAAGGATGGCTTGGAAGGTGATGTTATTGACCATGTACCTCACTATTCGGACATGGATTTTTGACGAGATGATTCTTTTGATGGATCAACAAAGATCATACACGATCCGTTATGAGTCTACATGGATTGTATGAAATATATTCCGGATCGAGTTGTACGACGTATTTTCAACATGATTGGAATGAAAGTGACCATGTCACGTTTTTGGCCTTCACCTCTTTTGTGCAAATTGATTGGGAAACGCCATTAAAGTTAAATGAACTTCGAACAAAGAACAGAAAAGAAATAAAACAAAAAAAGATAATAAAAGAAAACTTTCTAAAAAAAAAAAATCTAAAAATGACAAACACCAAGTTCACATGAACATTAAATAAACAATAAAATAAAATTTGAACCATTAAAAGATAAACGAAATCAACACAAATCTCAAATTCCATCCTTCCAAACTTCAAATCAAATTTCATCTTTACAAATTCCAAATCAAATTCTCAATCAAATTTCAAATCCAATCTCGATCAAGTTTCAAACTTGATCTTCCAAATTTCAAATCAAATCTTAAATCAAATTTCAATCGAGTTCAAACTCATCCTTCCAAATTTCCAAATTTCTGAATTCAATCTTTCCAGGCTTCAAGTCTCAATCAAATTCAAATTCAATTTCTTCCAGATCTCGAATCAAATATCAATCAAATCAAATTCAACCTTTTGGGTCGAAGATTTTACATCCAAGACTCGCATCGCTTTAGGATTCTTTTCCTATCGCACCTGAAATACATCAAAATTCAAACCTTTTGGGTCGAGGATTTTACATCCAAGACTCGCATCGCTTTAGGATCCTTTTCCTATCGCACTCGAAATACATCAAATTCAAACCTTTTGGGTCGAGGATTTTACATCCAAGATCGTACTCGCTTTAGGATCCTTTTCCTATCGCACTTAAGTACATCAAAATTCAAACTTTTGGGTCGAGGATTTTACATCCAAGATCGCATCGCTTTAGGATTCTTTTCCTATTAGACCGAAGTACATCAAAATTCAAACTTTTGAGTCGAGGATTTTACATCCAAGACCGCATCGCTTTAGGATTCTTTCCCTATCGCACCTGAAATACATCAAAATCAAACTCTTTTGGGTCGAGGATTTTACATCCAAGACCGCACCGCTTTAGGATTCTTTCCTATCGCACTCGAAATACATCAAAATTCAAACTTTTGGGTCGAGGATTTTACATCCAAGACTGCACTGCTTTAGGATTCTTTTTCTATTGCACTGAAATACATTAAATTCAACCTTTTGGGTCTAGGATTTTACATCCAAGACTGCACTGCTTTAGGATTCTTTCCCTATTGCACTGAAATACATAAAAATCAAACTCTTTTGGGTCGAGGATTTTACATCCAAGACTGCACTGCTTTAGGATCCTTTTCCTATTGCACTGAAATACATCAAAATCAAACTCTTTTGGGTCGAGGATTTTACATCCAAGACTGCACTGCTTTAGGATTCTTTTCCTATTGCACTGAAATACATCAAAATTCAAACTTTTGGGTCGAGGATTTTACATCCAAGACTGCATTGCTTTAGGATCCTTTTCCTATTGCACAAAAATACATTAAATTCAACCTTTTGGGTCGAGGATTTTACATCCAAGACTCGCATTGCTTTAGGATTCTTTCCCTATTAGCACTGAAATACATCAAAATCAAACTCTTTTGGGTCGAGGATTTTACATCCAAGACTGCATCGCTTTAGGATTCTTTTCCTATCGCACCTTGAAATACATCAAATTCAAACTTTTGGGTCAAGGATTTTACATCCAAGACTGCACTGCTTTAGGATTCTTTCCCTATTGCACTGAAATACATCAAATCGAATTCCCGGGGTTAAGGATTTTACATCCGAGACTGCATTGCTTTAGGATCATTTCCCTATCGCAATGAAATACATCAAAATCAAACTCTTGAGGTTAAGGATTTTATATCCAACACCACTTTGCTCTGAGATCTCTTCTCATTGCAACGATTCAATCTAATCAATTCAATTTTCTTTCGAGGTTGGAGATGTTACATCTAAAACCTCAGAATTCCAATTTTCATTTCAAATCAAATCCTTCAAATTAATTTTGACAAACTTCAATCTAAATTGAAACTCCAAACTAAAATTTAAACTCACACATCAAAACTTAAACTAAAACAAAATAAAATCTAAATCGAAATTCCCCCAGATCATGTGATTTGGGATTCACCTCCTTTTCCTTTCCCCAGCGAGAGTTCAAGAATCTCCGGTTCCAGAGATATACTTGACACTCCCCAGCAGAAACTCTTCTACTTCGTCCTAAGTTCGTCACTTGGACATCTGTGTTGGTTTTGTTGATCGCTTCGGTCAACACCAATACGCGCGGTGTGCTCCGTCAGCTCACCACACCTATTGGGGGTCCATTTGTTGACCTCATTTTTGATGAGGTCTTCCCTTCTTCTTTTTTAGTGCTTAGGATCTAGCCTTAGGCTTTTTCTTTGACTATCTTAGAGGACTAGAATTGGGACCCGCCTTTTAGAAATTCAAACCACTTCTAAACTCCCTGCAAACTCCACAAACTTGACTATAGACCCCTAATCACCTAGAGGGTTGAAATCAAATGTGGAAGTTTAAAGTATGAGTTCCTATAGGATTCTTTGGCCTTAGGACTGCCTGGGTGGCCTGGTCTGGTGAAGGGGCTGACTTACACTACACTTACACACTACATTTCCACACACTTCCTAAAACCACACCCATACCCAACTTAACCTCCTGACTCATGTAGGTGATTCACATGGATGGTCCTTAACCCCTAAGCTCTTGGCTAAGAGGGTTAGGAACAACATAGTGAATGCCTCAAATGAGTCCTTTCATGGCTCATATGGGCTTGAAATGGCTTCATGGCTCAACCAAAATGACTTCTTTCCACCTAGATTCACCCAATCTTCAATTTCCCAAATTTTCAATTTTTGACCCCAGGACCCTACACCTACTAAACCTACCCAAAACCATCGAAATTACCCAAATTTTTGCAAAATTTCCAAATTACCCAAAATTTTCCAAAATCAATCCCAAACATCTCCACATCACTCAAATTGATCATCCATACCCAAAAATACCAAAGATTCCAAAAATACCCCCCAATACCCTCCAAATACCCAAAATACCCTTCTTGGCCTAAAAATCCAAAAATTCAGAAAATTTCCAGAAAATTCCAGAAAATCCTAAATATTCCCAATTTCATTTTGTCCAACTACACCATGGGCCAATTTTGTCAATTTACCCTACTTTTGTCAAAAACCCCAAATTAACCCATTTTAACCCAAAGTGAACCCAATGTTAAACCAAACCTATCCAATTGACCCAAATTCTGGTCCAATTCAATTCTAAACTTCAATTCAACATTCCCAATACCAATCTAGACCAAATCCAAGTCCAATTTGATTGACATTTGGATCCAATCTCACTTTTGGCCTTAAAGCCTAATTTGGACCCATGACCCAAACTTAACCCAAACTCACCCAATTCAACTCCAATTAACCTCAAATCTTTTCTAAATCTTCCTTAACATTCCCACAAAAAAAACCCTAACATGATTTGCCCAAAATTTAGACCCAAACCCCACTCAAACTCAACCCAAGGTTAAAAGGCCCATTTTTGACCTAAGCCCAAACCTAACCCAAATTCAACCCAATTCAAATCCAAATCACCCCCAATTTGTTTCAAATCACTCATGACACATCTATGAGCTAAACCCAACAATTATTTGGCCCAACCTCTTTACAAAATTCTCATCCATAAATTCATTTTTAAACTTAAGGGCCCATTCCTTAAACCATTTTAAAAGCCCACTTCCACCAAATCCAAAGCCCCAAAAATTCTTCCAAAGCCCATATGACATTTCCCCTCATCATACTTTCAATTAAAATCATCCCTAAGTCCTAAACCAATGATCAAATATTTCTAAATGAAGCTTCATCCAAATTTCCACCAAATTATCCAAAATCCTTAAAATCCTTTTTTATGAAATTGACCAAACTTTTGCCAAGCCAAAGGTGAGCCATGAAGCCATGCATGAGCCACATGTGAGCCATGAGAGCTTTGGACACTCCACCATGCCATATTGGGTAAGAAGAGGGGGGCTTTCCTTAATCCCTAAAGCTCATTAGCCTTAATCATGTTTCACACTAAACTTAAATTTAATCCAAATATATTTGGATGGAGACTTCTCCATGCCAAACCAGCTGATCCCTTTGATCCTCCACGAGCATCCAAAGCCACCTTGAAGGGTGCACCAAGCCCAAATGGGTGGATTGACCCATTTAGACTCAAAACTAGCCATGCCCCATTCTACTTTGGATCAAAGCCTTTACACATGTCCATGGCCAATTGATTGCACAAACCTCCAGCCCCGACCCACCCGACCTCGAGGGTGACCCATGCTCGGCGGCCGGCCACCGGGCCGCCGGAAAACACCATGGCCGAGAGCTCACATGTGAGCCAACATTGAAATTCTCACTTGCTGAGCTGCCCCTTGCCTAGTGGTCACCATGGCTGTTCTTCTCCTCACCAGAGCAGCTGATCCCAAGCCCTAACTCCCCCTGGGAGGCCCCCCAGCCAGCTCTATTTAAACTCCACCCCTCTCGGCCATGAGAAGGGGAGAAGCATAAACCTTGCCAAAACTCTGCCAAAATTGTTCCAGACCCTCCTCCACCCTTAGAGCACTTGATCCCCAGTGAAATCCCCTGCCATTTCTCCTCTGTAAGCTCGATTTCAGAGTTGAAATTCCACCCAAAACCAGGACACTTCTCCATAGTGAGCCAATTCCCAAATTGATTGGCTCTACACCTTCACCAGACCAAAAGAAGGTGTCCACCATCAAAAGCCCCATCTCCAGGCCACCCAGTTGCTCCAGCCTCCAAGCTTTGTGATCGGGCTTGGTCGAAATCATATCCAGACAATTCACCAGACCAGGAGACTTCATCTGGAGCCTGCTGGGACCCAATCGAAGGTGAAACAGCTCTCAGATTGAAGCCACACTTCTCTGAGCCAAGGTATGAGCTAACTCTTCATCCCGAGCTTCTGGAGATTCTCCATTTTAAATGCTTTAGTTTCAATGCATGTTAACCGTATAGATGTGTTCGTCTCTTCAAGACGAATCCATAGAGTATAAGAACGTAAAAATCCATTGAGAATCGAGTGAGATCTTAGGGATTTAGTGTGGACGGCTCTCGGGTGAGAACACTCGGGGACGATGAACGGATGCCGTCCATTCAATACACGCGCGGACGGACGGCTCAGATGGCGTCGGACCGGGAGACGGTACGAGAACCGCGGGGCCCGGGCTGCGCGACTCAAGTGGTGGCGTCGAATGGGAGCGCGCCGCGTGGCCTTTCGGAGCCGCCGAGGATGCGTTGGCGCCGACTCGGATAAGTAGAAAATTAGGGATTTTTCGATTTATTTAATTCCCTAAACTTCAAAAATTCATATCTCTGTGTAGAAAAATCAGAAAAATAAAATAAAAATACCCTCTTGCTCGGTGAAGAGAGGAGAATAATGTGGAAAAGAAATCACTTAATTTCATCAAATATTTTATTTTTTATAATTTATTTACTCTCTGCATTGTTTTAATTCTCCATGCATGCATACAATTCACCATGGCATGAGACCATAGGAGCTTTGAAGCCTCCGAATTTGGGAACATTCCCTGAATTTTCCAAAGTCGGAGGCCATCCCTATGAAGAGTTCTTGATTTTTCAAGTTCGGGTCACTGTTTTGAGTATTTTAATTCCAGTAAATAGCATGTTGTGAAATAAATTCTAGGAAAATTTGGTGATGTTCCTTATGACCGAGAGAACCCTAGGAAAAATAGTTTTTGACTTAGTTCATTTAAAACAACCCTAATTGGCTTAAACACCCAAAATAGGTCTTTAATTAATTAGAGTTAACCAGGCATCAAATTGACTTGAAATCAATTCTCCACTGACCTTTAGGATCAGAGGAACCCACCATAAAAATTTGAGGTCAATTGGACTTGGTTAGCCCTACTAATTGGGTTGATTAAGTCACTTAGCCATTTTAAACTTTAAAAATTCATAACTTTTAAAATACTTTTCAAAAATTCACCAAATTGGTTTTGGAGCCTCTCTGATATCAGGGGAACCTAAGAAAATTAAAATTTCAATTTTCTTAAAAAGTTGATTTTTAATAATATTTTAATATTTTTAATAATTAAAAAATAATAAAAATCACAAAAATAATAAAATTCACCAAAATGTCACATTTTGAATTTTAATCACTTAGGAACAAATACCACATTTTTCTTAGGTCTATTTAGTGAGATATTGAATTTTAAAGCCCTAGGGTAATTTTAAAAATTAAAAAAAATGTATTTTCTAGCATTTTCACTAAAATAATTATAATAAATCATAGAAAAATCAGAAAATTGCAATATTTGTTTCTCTGGTTTTCTTGATATCATAGAGATTTTTGAAAAATATAAAATCCATTTTTCAACATTTATTTTATTTTTAAATTAATTAACACTCCAAAACTCAAAATAATTATAATAAAAATAATATAATTCAAAAAATCACCAAAATTGGTCCAAGTGCTTCTCTGGTCATTAGGAATGTCCCCTAATTTTCTTAAGGACAGAAACTTTCCTTTGGTTATGTTATCAAATTTTCCTTGAAAATCTCTATTTTCCATCAAGAATAATTATATAAATAAATTAAATACAGAAAAATCACATTTTCTCCTCTCATGTCTTTATTGACATATGAGTGAAGTCACATAAAAA
This sequence comes from Papilionanthe hookeriana x Papilionanthe teres, assembly GCA_022702705.1. Taxonomy (NCBI): domain Eukaryota; kingdom Viridiplantae; phylum Streptophyta; class Magnoliopsida; order Asparagales; family Orchidaceae; genus Papilionanthe; species Papilionanthe hookeriana x Papilionanthe teres. Next base: position 58,085 of record JAKZJZ010000242.1, read on the forward strand.
TTTCAAGTTCATTTGGGTTCAATTTAGTGAGTTATGAAATTATTAAGCTTAAGGGGTAAAATGGTAATTAAACTTTTAACCCTTAATTAAAACTTTATGTTTAATAAAATTAACAAGTAAAATATTTGATCTTAATCTGATTTGGATGATTGAAATTTAAATAATTAAAGGGTAGAAACTCATTAAACAATTTTTAAAATGATTAAACTTTAATTAAATAATAGATTAAATTTGGAAGAATAATAAAATTGGAATTATTGAAATAAGGGATATTTATTAGGAAGAGATTTATTCTTTAATTTAAAAATCCCTAAATTAATCATTTCATTAATATTCAACTCTTAATTAAAATGATAATTCAAATTCAAAATATTAAAAGACTTAATCATTAAACTAAAATTAAATTATTAAACTCTTTCAAAAATTTCAATTAAAATTAAAGATAAAACTAAATTAAAAATTAAATTAAATTAAGTAAATTAAATTGGATTAAATTAAATTAAATTAAAATTAAATTAAATAATTAAATTAAATTAAATTAAACAATTAAATTAAATTAAATTAAATTAAATTAAATTAAATTAAATTAAATAATTAAATTAAATTAAATTAAATTAAATTAAATTAAATTAAATTAAATTAAATAATTAAATTAAATTAAATCAAATCAAATTAATTAAACATCAAATCAAATTAAATTAAATTAAGTTAAATTAAAACTCAATTAAATTAAATTGAATTAAATATAACATCACCTAAGACATAAAAGAAATTAAATATAAAGCAACTTGAACAACTATTCCAAATTTAAACCCTTTAACTTAAATCAAATCATTTGAATACTAATTTACCCTTGAAAGCTTTGATTATTATAACTCCTAAATGAAACATTAAATGAAGTGCTTACTTCACTCATAAGATATTCAAATGTCTTAATTCACTGGGTAAGTTAACAAAACTTGAAAACCTCGGACGATTGATTCATTTATATAATTAAATTCATTTGGACTTAAAACAATCCTAAAAATATTGAAAAGATGTTTAAGATTCTTCTTAAGCACTTCCTCAATATGATAGGATATTTATAAGAACAATTGGATTTAATTGTTCTTTGATGAAGAAGATCGTCCTCAAACAAAAACACAAAGAACCTAGACGTCATAGGAGATGACTAGCTATAGGATTAGGAATTTGGTAGAAAACCATAACCTTTCCCTTAGCTTTACCTAGGAACTTGCTTAAATATTCTAATTGTGTTTTAAGTGTAGCTTGGGATGACGGGAAGACCCTCCAGTGTACGCTTTTATTTTATTGCAATTTACTTTCTTGCAATTTACTTCCCTGCAATTTACTTTATTGCAGATGCGCTTTACTTTTCTTGCATGATAAAACAATCGTTGCATGAAAACCCACACCTTTAGGATAGTCCCTAAAACTGAAACCAAAACTAAGTTAAAAGTCATTGCAAGATAAAATTCACCGCCACAACATTTCAAAATATAAAACAACTCAAAATTTAATCACAAACAGAACACAAAACTACAATTGCAACTAAATTAAAACGTTCTGTTGGATGATCGGGAATACCTCGGATGATGTAACCTACGTGTTGCTAACGGGATTTCCCACGGTCTAAATGAAAGTGTGGAACTCATTCGGTTGAGTTTAGCAAATTCATCCGGACTAAGTGAATCCGATAAAAATAATGATGCCGAAGGATGGAACCGTGGGATCTTAACCGGTGTCGTTATAATCAACTTTAAGATTTGTTTTAATCAAAATACAAAACACTCGGAAATTAAGACTTCTCTAAACCAAAACACTTTTCTCATCTCCTGATTTATGATTTCTAAAACTAAACCTCTGCAACAACAAGGAGCTTGGAGCATGGTGGGCAGCACGGCCATCATCGTCGACAAAACTTGAACCTACTTCAACAAAACCTTCTTAGAATTAAACAACAAAGCCATAGGACTTCGAGGTAGCTTGCCTAGTGCAACATAAATCCTCAACCTCTTCGTTAGGCATTTGCATTGCAAATTAAGCCCTAACCGGTCTTAGGATTCCGAGGTAGTCGTCCGATACGACAATAAACCCTCACATCTTCTAGGCTATTTGTTTGATTTTATCATACAAATATAAGCCCTAATTAATTAAAATTGGCAAGATTGAAATACTAAATAAACATTAGGACTTTCCTAAATTCAAGCCAAACAATAGGATAGTCGGGAAATTACCGAAGTTCACTTCGAATCAGTGATTTCTCCTACATTTCTTCCTTTGGATTCACAAAACAAAATGTTCCAAAATTTGATCCATTCCCCATTGAAATTCCAAAATTCAATCTTTGAAAATCTTAAACTTTGAAATTCTTGAGAGCAGAATTATTGGTTATTAATCGAGAGTTTTCTTAGGTGATTCCCGTCACTTAAGATGTAATTAACTATAGGGGCTTGCCCTTATAGGGAATTTTAAAGAACCTGGGTAATATAAACCTCGTTTAATACTTTCATATTAAGCGAGAGGAATTTGTCGGCTTATAAAATTGGTTCGCGGACCAAACGGATGTCACAAAATTTCTAGTTTATTTGATCGAGCCCCACCATCAAACGAAGTGTGTACTATCCTTAGGGACAGATACACGGTTTGTGGTGCGGTGCTCGTTTATATAAACTATTTGGGATGTGAGATCGGTTTAATCTCATATTTAAAATTATTTTCAAAATCAAATACTACTTTTTCAAATTATTTATCTAAACTAAATTTAAAATTCGCCGACAATTTCTGTTAGGCGGCCCCTTTTTAAAATTTCACACAACCTAAAAATAGTGCCGACAGGATTAGGGTTAACTAACATGGGTTTAGGCTTGCCTAATCCTATGGATTAGGGTTAACTAACCTGGGTTTAGGCTTGCCTAATCCTATGAATCAGGGTTAACTAACGTAGGGCATATGCTTAG
>JAKZJZ010002420.1:0-16872 GCA_022702705.1 Papilionanthe hookeriana x Papilionanthe teres
CCAATGGATTGACCAAATTGAAGCCAAAATGGCCTCTTCCCCATTCCATTCCAAGCCACCCCTTTACACATGGCAAGGCCCAATTGACTGCACAAGCCTCCAGCCCTGACCCACCCGAGCTTCGAGGGTGACTCGACCCCGGCCGGCCACCCACCACAGCCGCCGGAAACCACCAGGCCGAGAGCTCACATGTGAGCCCAAACTTGGAATTCTCACCTGCTGAGCTGCCTCATGCCCAATGGCCACCATGGCTGTTCTTCACATGCCGAGAGCAGCTGATCCCAGCCCTCAACTCCCCCTGGGAGAGCCTCCAGCCATGCCTATTTAAACCCCTCACCCTCTCGGCCAAAGGAAGTGCTGAACCAGACCATACCAAAACTCTGCCAAAATCACTCCTCACTCCCCTCCAGACTTAGAGCAATTGATCCCCACTGTCCTCCTGCTCTAATCCCCATTGCTTGAGCTCAATTTCAGAGCTCAATTCTCAGGCCAGAACAGGACACTCCTGAATCTTCCACCAAAATCAAATTAAACTCACCTACACCTTCACCAGGCCAAGAGAAGAAGTTTTCCAGTGAAAGCCCCCTCTCCAGGTCACCCAGTTGTTCCAGACTCCAAAGGTTGTGATCAGCCTTGGTGGAAATCACACCTAGGCAATTCACCACATCCCCAGGCTTCATCCCTAGCCTCCTGCAGCTCCAACGAACGTGTCGAGCATCTCTGATCGAGGCTTCACCTCTCGCAGCTAAGGTATGGATCAATTCTTCATCCCGAGCTTCTAAACATTCTCCATTTCAAATGAGTCAATTTCAATAAACATTAGCCGTATAGATGTGTTCGTCTCTTCAAGACGAATCCATAGAGTATAAGAACATAAAAATCCATGGAGAATCGAGTGAGATCTGTAGGCTAGAAGGTGGACGGTTCTCGGGTTAGGAGGCTCGGAGACGATGAACGGATGCCGTTCATTTAATACACGCGCGGACGGACGGCTCGATGGCGTCTGGACGAGGAGATGATACATGAACCGCGGGCCGCGCGGCGCCGAGTCGAAGGCGGCGTCAAATGGGAGCGCGCCGCGTGTGCATTCGGAGCCGCCGAGGTCGACACGGCGCCGCGTCACTTAAGTAGAAAAATAGGGTATTTTCTCGATTTATTTAAATACCGTAACTTCAAAAATCCATATCTTTGTGTAGAAAAATCACAAAAATAAAATAAAAATACCCTCTCGCTCAATGAACGTAGGAGAATAATGTGGAAAAGAAATTAATTAATTTTGTCCAAGTATTTTATTTTTGATTAATTATTTACTCCCCGCATTGTTTTAATTCTCCATGCATTCATACAATTCACTATGGCATGAGACCATGTGGCTTTTGAAGCCTCTGAACTCGGGAACATTCCCCGAATTTTCCAAGGTCGAGGCCACCTCCGTGAAAAGTTATTGATTTTTCAAATGCATGTTGCTGTTTTGAGTATTTTAATTCCAAAAATTAGCATGTTGTGAAATAAATTCTAGGAAAATTTGGTGATGTTCCTTACGACCGCAGAACCCTAGGAAAAATAGGACTTGAGTTAATTCACTCAAATTAACCCTAATTGTCCTAAATACCCAAAATTGACTTTAATTAATTAGAGTTAACCATAGATCAAATTGACTTGAAATCAATTCTCCACTGACCTTTAGGATCAGAGGAACCCACCATAAAAGTTTGAAGTCAATTGGACTTGGTTAGCCCTACTAAATGGGTTGATTAAGCCATTTAGTCATTTTAAACTTTAAAAATTCATAACTTTCAAAATACCTTTCAAAAATTCACCAAATTGGTTTTGGAGCCTCTCTGATATTAGGGAATTTAAGAAAATTAAAATTTCAATTTTCTAAAAAAGTTGATTTTTCATCATTATTTTAATATTTTAATAATTAAAAATAATAAAAATCACAAAAAATAATAAAATTCACCAAAATGTCATATTTTGAAATATAATCACTTAGGAACAAACCCCATATTTTTCTTAGGTCTATTTAATGAGATATTAAATTTTAAAGCCCTAGGGTAATTTTAAAATTTAAAAAAAATGTATTTTCTAGCATTTTCACTAAAATAATTATAATAAATCAAAGAAAAATCAGAAAATTGTAAAATTTGGTTCTCTGGAATCCTTGATATCAGAGAGAATTTTAAAAATTATAAAATTCATTTTTCAACTTATATTCTATTTTTTAAATTAATTAATACTCCAGAGCTTAAAATAATTCTAATAAATAAAATATAATTCAAAAAATCACAAAAATTGGTCCAAGTGGTCCTCTGGTCATTAGGAATGCCCCATAATTTTCTTAAGGACAGAAACTTTCCCTTGGTCATATTATTAAATTTTCCTTGGAAATCCTTATTTTCCACCAAAAATAATTATATAAATAAATTAAATACAGAAAAATCACATTTTCTCCTCTAATGTCTTTATTGACATATGAGTGAAGTAACATAAAAATTTCAAGTTCATTTCGAGCTCAATTTAGTGAGTTATGAAATTATTAGGCTTCAAGGGCAAAATGGTAATTAAAATCTTAACCCTTTAATTAAGACTTTAGGCTTAATGAAGTTAATAGGCAAAATATTTGATTTTAATTTGATTTGGATGATTGAAATTTAGATAATTAAGGGGTAGAAACCTACTAAACAATTTAAAACAATTTTAATAAACCTTAATTAAATAATTAGTTAAATTTGGAAGAATAATAAAATTGGAATTATTAAAATAGGGATATTATTAGGAAGAGATTTGTTCTTTAATTTAAAATTCCCTAAATTAATCATCCCAATAATATTTAATTCCTAATTAAAATGATAATCCAAGTTTAAGATTTAAAATGCTAAAAGACTTAATCATTAAATTAAATTAAAGTTAAATTATTTAAAACAAATCCCTTTAAAATTAAAAAATTAAATTAAAAATTATATTAAATTAAATTAAAAATTAAAAATTAAATAAAACTAAATTAAATTAAATTAAATTAAATTAAATTAAATCAAATTAAATTAGAATTAAATTATATTAAATTAAATTAAATTATATTAAATTAAATTAAATTAAATTAAATTAAATTAAGTTAAATTAAATTGAAACTAAATTAAATCAAATTAAATCAAATTAAATTAAATTAAGCTAAATCATATTACATTAAATTAACTTAAGTTAAATTAAATTAAATTAAACCACATTAAACTAAATTAAACTAAGTTAAATTAAATTAAATTAAATTAAATATAACATCACCTAAGACATAAAGAAATTCAAAATAAATCTAAAACAACTTAACACTATTCCAAACTTAAATCCATTAACTAAAATTAAATCACAACCTACTTCAACATCCTCGAAAGCTCATGATGTCATAACTCTTAAAAGGAGTGTTAAAAGAAGTGTTACTTCACTTATAGTGATATTCAAATGTCCTAGTTCACCGAGCAAGACAACAAAACTTAAACTCTCGACGATTAATTCATTTGTGTAATTAAATTCATTCTGGACTTAAAACAATCCTAGAAATATCGAAAAGATGTTTAAGATTCATCTTGAGCACTTCCTCAATATGATAGGATATTTATAAGAACAATTGAACTTAGTTGTTCTTCGATGAAGAAAATCGTCCTCAAACTAAAATACAAGAACCTAGACGTCATAGGAAATGACTAGCTATAGGATTAGGAACTTGGTAGAAAACCATAACCTTTCCCTTAGCTTTACCTAGAACTTACTTTAAATGCTTAAATATTCTAACTGTGTTTTAAGTGCAAATTGGATGACGGGAAGACCCTCCGTGTACGCTTTTATTTTATTGCAATTTACTTTACCGCAATTTATTTAATCGCATCGCACTTACCTTTCTTGCATGATAAACAATAGCTTGCATGAAAACCTACACCTTTAGGACTGTAAACCAAAACCGAAACCCATAACTAAATTAAAAGACACTACAAGATAAAATTCACCTCCACAACATTTCAAAATATAAAATAACTCAAAATTTAATCACAAACAAAACAACAAAACTACAACTACAACTAAATTAAAACGTCTCATCGAATGATCGTGAATACCTCGGATGATGTAACCCACGTGTTGCTAACGGGATTTCCCACGGTCCAAATGAAAGTGCGGAACTCATTTAGTCGAGTTTAGCAAATTCATCCGGACTAAGTGAATTCGATGAAAATAATCGGTGCCGGGATGACGGAACCGCGGGATCTTAATCGGTTCCGTTTAATCAACTTTAAGACCTCGTTTTAATTAAAATATTAAAGACACATGGAAATTAAGACTTTCTCTAAAACCAAACACTTCTCTCATCTCCCGATTTATGACTTCTACAACTAAACCTCTGCAACAACAAGGAGCTCGGAGCATGGTGGGCAAAGACGGCCATCGTCATCGCAGAAACCCGAGTCTACATCAAAGAAAACTTTCCTTAGAATTAAATAACCAAGCCGTAGGACTTCGAGGTAGCTCGCCTAGTGCAACATAAATCCTCAACTCTTCGTTAGGCATTTGCATGATCATATCATGTAAATTAAGCCCTAACCGGTCTTAGGAATCCGAGGTAGTCGTCCGATACGACATAAACCCTCACATCTTCGAGGCTATTTGTATGATTTTATCATACAAATATAAGTCCTAACTAATTAAAATTGGCAAGATCAAAATATTAAATAAACATTAGGACTTTCCTAAATTCAAACCAAACAATAGGATAGTTCGGGAAGTCGCCAAGATTCTTCTTGGATCCTCAGCCTTCTCCTACTTTTCTTCCATCGGACTTCCGAAAATAATCGTTCCAAACTCGATCCATTCCCTATCGAAATTCTAAAATTCAATCCCTCGAAAACTTAAACTTTGCAATTCTCGAGAGCAGTAACTACCGATTATTATCGAGAGTTTTCTTAGGTGATTCCCATCACTTAAGATGTAATTAACTATGTGGGCTTGCCCTTATGAGGAATTTTAAGAACCTGTGTAATATAAACCCCGTTTAATGTTTTTATATTAAACAGTGGAATTTGTCGGCTTATAAAATTGGTTCGCGTACTAAACGGATGTCACAAACCTTTCTAGTTTATTTAATCGAGCCCCATTATCAAGCAAAGTGTGTCTATTCTTCGGATAGATACACAGCTTGTGGTGCGGCGCTCGTTTATATAAACTATTCGAGATGTGAGATCGGCTTGATTTCATATCTTAAAATTTTCAAATTTAAAATTATTTTCAAAATCAAATACTACTTTTCAAATTATTTATTTAAATTAAATTAAAATTCGCCGACAATTTCTGTAGGCGACCCCCTTTTCAAAATAAAACACATAACCTAAAAATATGCCGACAATTTCTGGCGACTCCGCTGGGGAATAGTTCCTCTCTCCATTTTCATCAAATAGTTCTGCTTTCAAAAAATCGGTAGTGTATCCATGTCCCAAATGGATCAAACTACCCTTCTTTCCGTTGGAATACTACGTTCATTTCTACCTTGAACGAGTATAGCCAACATTCTCTCGGATTTAGGAGCCACTGTTTAGACACCCCTAAACAGAGAGGTTCCGAGATCCTTTTACCTCATTTCTGAGGTGGGGTGGACCCCCAATCAGTGTTAGTTTAGAGTAATCCTTCGAGTCGAGAAGTCTATGCATAAGACTTTCTTTTCCTTTCCAACTCGAATCGATTCATTACCTTCTCTACACCTTTCGAACATTCCGTTCTAAATAAACAAACCTTCTAATGAACGACTCTTTTAATAAATATACATGAAACAAGAATGTGTTCGACTCTTTTCGATTCCTTTCTTTTCGTCCCGATGAGAAGGAGCACAACTCGGGACCGACAATCGAATCTACCTTGCGAAATGGAAGCCCCAAAATCGATTTTCTCCTTCACCAACGGACTGGACTTCGCCGTTTACAAGGATGAGCCGCCCGACAATGGGATCATCCGGTTTGGACAAGGATTCGAGAATACAAATGTCAAGATCGCCGACGTTACCCTTTTCGCACCGATGGACAAAGTGTCGAAGCCGAGAAACCCATGATCGAATTCAACCTTAAATCAACTCAAGAATTTCCTCCTCTCGCAAAGGGTTCCAACTCGAGAGGAGTACCGCCGTCCATAGAAGAACCGTTATCTCTACCCCCACCGGTCTAGTCGTCTCTCGCACCTACCCCGGCTCCCGCCAAACCGAAGGGGAAGGAAGTTCAAATTTGCAACGAGTATGTTACCGCGGAGGGTACAGATTTCCGTGCAAGACCTCCTCGTTTTCGAAATTGGGTCCAGCTTCAAGGGTTCCACCCCTAACACCGACTCGCAGGAGAAACAGAGGCAGGAAGATCGCCGTAAAGGCCGTAGCCGCCGAAGTCGCTTCTCTAAGAAATTCCCGAGTACACACCACTACCTGAATACATACCATTGTCTGAGTATACACCCCTTTTGGAAGGGAGCAGATTCCATCCCCTTTCCGCCGCAGCTGACGAGGAAAATGTCCGCAGAATTGCCTCTACATTACCTCGGCCCGCATACTATAACGACAACAGAAAGAAGAGGGCTAGGATTACACCACTTGCCCGATTGACGCACCGTGATCGAAAAGTTAGCGAAGAAGGAAAGATGCCCCGTGTCGGAAATTTTAAGAAGGATAGTGGCGGGTGCGCACCAAATCTCGTCTCGGCCGCGAGTAGAATCCGCTATCGCCGCAGAAGAACCAAATAAGAAAATGAAGGCTAGCCCACCCGTTGTTGTTTCGGGTTTACGTATCGTGAGGATACCACCTTCCAAGCATTCAGCCGACGCACCTTCCGGTCCCAGGCCTTCTGCCGCTAGAAGGATGGTATGGCGTCCCACTACCGCCGCTTAAGACCGAAACAACGATCGTAAAAGGAAAGTCTCGTCAGGAGACTCGAGTCCGAAGAAAGTGCTACCGCAAAGAAAGGGGACTCATGAGAAAGAAACTCGACAATTATCACATGACAACCGCAAGGAGGTACGTAAAAGACCTCTGAAGATGCTATGGAAAAGTTAAGAACCGATATTCGGCGACTAGCGAGGGAAAGAGAGGAGAAATTCGGAGATGAAGTTGACTCGTCGTAGTTCATGGATGATGAGTATGCATAAATTAACATGGTAGAAACACGAGCTTCGTCGACTTCACAAGGTGCTCCCTGCAACTGCAGAAAGAGAGGAGCCTGAAGTAATGAGGAGGCAGCTTCAAGAGAAAGATGATACGATCGCCCGTATGGCGAAAAGGATGGAAGAGATGGCCGTAGCCCTAGCCACTCTCCGTAGTCGTGTTCAACCCCAAAGAGAAACACCCCCGAAGTTATTCACATTGTAGACGGAGGAAAGGAGATTACATCCGTCAACTGGGATGATCAATTAAAGAAGGATGCAACACAAAGTATGATTCCGTAAAAGGATATCAAGAGCTTGGTAGAACAACAGTGCGAGAAGCCTTAGCACAATCAAAGAGCGGGACATCCATTCGGACGGCAGACCTTACCCCGAAGAATTCGACGCCGTCCAATATCCGAAAGGCTTTGTACCACCTCTCGTTCAAGACCTTCGATGGAACCGGAAACCCTCGAGCAAGATGTCGCACATTTTCGTGCCAGCTGTTGCAATGCCGGCGGAAGTGATGCTTTACTCTTCCGACAATTTGTCAAGCAACTCGTCGTGGATCGCCTTTGATTGGTATGCGGAATTACCAAACGGTTCGGTAAAGACATTTTCGAATTAGAGAACCTCTTCATCAAGCGATTTCGTCGGAGCTCAAGCACCACATCACTATAGGTGATTTAGTGGCAGAGAAGCGTAAGCCGAATGAAACCTTGGTGGACTACATACTTCGATGGAGGAACCTAAGTATGAAGTGTGAGCCACAGCTACAAGAACGAAGATGCACGGCATTTTACTAAAAAGCATCCATGGCCCGATAAAGACTTCTCCTCAAGGGATTTACTATTAAGACTTTCGAGAAGTTGTTAAGCATGGCCGGAAGCTTGCAAGAGGAGGCGAAGCAATTAAGTTTCACCGATAAAACAGATAAACAAAAGCCCATGAAAACTTTTGAAAAGAAGTCCGGGATCGTTGCAGCAGTCGACAAAGGCAAGCAACCGATACAAATATCGTCAGAACGGCCGCAGCAACCTCAACGAACTACTACAAGAACCCCGACCCAGCCTATCACTCATCTCAACAAGCATGAACAACCGCCTCGTCCGCAACGTACGTTAAGGGAGCTTCCGAGCAGTGGAGTATCCGTTCAAGAATGAGGCAATGCCGAAAATGTTCCGCAGCTTTGATGAAGACTCCGATTTCCAACTACCGTAACCTAAGAGACCGAAGAAGTCGACAAGAAAGGTGATCCCAACTTTCGCCCTTACCACCGGATGCTCGGGCATAAGATGAAGATTGTATTACCTTCAAGAGTCGGCTCAACGACAATCTTCTGAAAGGGAATATAACGATCCCGAAGGAGTACATGAAGGAACCCCGTAAAGGAGGTTCCGTCAATGTTATCTCGACGGATCTCATTGTTCCGATAGCATCCCTATGCGACCGATGATGGATGGACTACCGCTCGGACAAAGTCTTCGAAGAAGATTTTAGATCGCATCCAAACCACTTCGGTGCGAGCTTCAACTCGTAGTTCGAAACCCGTCAAGTCGGCGCTATCACTCGCGATGAAGAACAACCTCAACAAGAGATAATCGAAGAAAAGAAGAAAATCGACGAAGAAGAGAAGACCGAGGCACCTAAGGCTGGACTAGGGGCCGCTTATCCTAGGATAGTTGTCTCCGATCTCGGGGAGAAATCCCTCGAACTTCCGACTCGTATGATTATCTCGCCCACTCCGTGGGATCTTATAATGATGAGGGTTACGGCGTTGGCTACGTTTTCGACCGTTTCTAACGATTACGTAACTAGCGACAATCAACCTAATCCGGACGTCGATTCCGATACAAATGACAATTCTCAAATCATACACAATCTCGACGATCACAATGATGAAGAAGACATCCACCGTGAAGGCTACGAGAGTTCAACAAGCAACGAATCTATTTGCGAGTTTCGAGGAGCTCCAATCACAATAGAGTTAGAGCCTTCGTACTCCGAAGCTAATCCCGAAGAATCCGTCATTCCAATTCGAGAAGAGACACCAAAGAAACTCAATGCTAAATTCGAAGAAATCACGAAGTCAACTTAAGAAGTGGAAGAGTTCTACCTCCGAGAATGGGTCCAAAAGACAAAGGAAAGCATGTGGTTGTTCGAGAAGAACCAACCCCGCAGAAGAAATACCCATTCGAGAAGAAAACGAGGCACATGAAAACAAAGTGAATTACAACGTGCTAGCCCATCTTAGGAAACTACCAGCCAAACTGAGCATCTACGACGCTCTCATCTTATCAAAGGAGATGAGAGAAGCTCTGATCAAGGCCTTACTTGATCCAGAAATTTGCTTAGCTCAAATGGCCGGAGAGTCCTTAGATGAGGTTCGCTCGTTAAAGGAACAACCGAGGTGTTACCTTCACGGACGACGACCTATTACTCGGGACGACAGACCACAACCGACCAATGTACATTTCGCTTACAATCGGGAAGTTTACGCTCTCCGCAGTATTGGTGGATCCAGGAGCATCAATCAATATAATGAATCTTCGAACGCTAAGCATACTTGGAAATCGATGCTCGCGAGCTCGAGGCGGACAAAATGTTATTAAGAGGATTCAACCGTAAAGGAGAAAGAGCCCTCGGCTCAATAACACCGCTAATGAAGACCGGTGACTTAGCAAAGACAACCGCGAAATTTCACATAATCGATTCGAAACGTCGTTCAACGCTCTATCGGGCCGACCATGGATACATGAAAACAGTGATGGTACCATCATCTCTACATCAATGCATTAAATACTACGACGGAGGGGAACAAGCAGTATTAAAGGTGACTTACAACCGTTCTCCGTACATGAAATCGGAATCCATGAAGATGCAACTTATTATGCACCTCCGAAGAAAACAATCTTCTCCAGAGATACCATAACAAATGAAGCAAAGGAAATTGGGACAACGAAGAACCCGAAGTTCTAGTCCAACAGCCACTCACCACTCCCTTACTGGCGAGATGGTGAAGGTTTCTCCACAACTCGCATCCGAGGACGAGGCCGGGGACGAGGTCGTGGTAGAGACGTTAGGACGATCGGACGAGGAAACCGACCATCAATGTCGATTGGGAAGATAGTTCCGAAGAAGAAAAAGAAATCAAACAAGAAGCAACGACAATAAGTCGAAAGAAGCCGCAATTCAAAATCCCTATCGAAGATGAAAGAAACGAAGAATATAAATCGATGTACGAGAAGATTAACCACTATGTACATACTATGACCCCGACCCCGATCCATTCTAATAAGATCGAGGGTATGGAGGTCAAAGAGGTACGTAGCGGTGGTGCAAAGCCCATCAAATTCTACCGTGGTGCTCCTTCCTCCAAAACCGAAAATAATGTACAACTCGAAGATGCTACTTCATCGAATTAATGGAATCGCCTTTCGAGTGGTACTCTCCCCGTGTTCAAAATTTAATTCAGCCGTGGTTTCTTACCTCGACAATGGACAAAAGGTCAATCACAACGTTTTGAAAATTTATGGAATAACTCCGGTCGTCCACCCAACTCAAAACATGGTCTCGGATTCGCACACAGAGATCGCCGACGATACCGAATTTTGCTCGGTTGTCACCCGCGAGTCTAATGAAAACCGCATGGAAACCGCATAAGAACTCGAAGATTTGCAAATTGGAAACGCTCCACCGTAATTCGAAGAAGAGATCAAATCTACGATAGATGAGTTAACTGGAAGTTAACTTAGGTACTAGCGAAGAACCTAGACCTACCTTTGTTAGCTCCTTACTCAATAAAGAAGACTCCGAAGAAATAATCAAGTTATTAATGGAATTCAAAGACCGTTTTGCTTCGGAGCTACGATGAGATGCCGTGTTTAGCTCCGCAGGTCGCAACTCATAAGCTAGGGGTGGATCCTCGCTTCGTTCCACCGACAAGGTCCCGAAGAATGCGTCTAGAAATCGAACAACAAGTCATAGCCGAAGTTAAAAAGCTAATGAGACGCTAAATTTGTCCGTGAAGAACAATACCCGACTTGGTTAGCCAACGTGGTACCAATCAGAAGAAGAATGGTCGATCGAATTTGTGCGGATTTCGTAGATTTAAACAAGGCATGCCCGAAAGATGAATTCCTCTACCGATCCTGTAATTAATGATCGACATTGCTTCAACACATGAAATATTCTCGTTCATGGATGGATCTTCGTGATACAACCGGATAAAAATGGCTCCAGAAGATGAAAAACTTACAAGCATTCGTAACGCCGATCGGAGTATATTGCTACACAAAGGATGCCATTCGGATCGAAGAACGCAGGAGCAACCTACCGTAGAGCAATGACAAGAATTTTTGATGATCTCATCCACAATCAAGTCGAATGCTACGTGGACGATGTGGTCATCAAAAGCAAAGTAAAGGAAAACCACCTGTATGATTCGAGAATTGTTTTCGAACGATTAAGACAATTTAACCTTAAGATGAATCCCTTAAATGCGCCTTCGGCGTCACCTCCGGAAATTCTTAGGATTCGTTGTCCGACATCGTGGAATCGAAATCGACCCGAAAAGATTAAAGCCATCTTAGAAATGCCACCTCCCGTAACCTTAAAACAACTACGATCTTTTCAAGGGAAGTCGGCATATCTTCGACGCTTTATCTCAAACTTGTCGTAGGTGTCACCTTTCTCGCACTAGTTAAAAAGGACGCCAAATTTATTCGGGAAGAGAAATGCCGCAGGGCCTTCGAGGACATTAAACAATACTTAATGACACCTCCCGTCTTAGCAGCCTCAGCCTCGTGTAGACCGCTAATACTTTATACCGCGGCTTTAGACGACTCTCTCGAGCCTCCGTTAGCCTGTGTCAATGATGAGGGTAAAGAAAATGCTCTTTATTACCTAAGCCGTCGTTTATCGCCGACGGAAATAAGGTATCCCGCAATCGAAAAGCATTGTTTCGGCCCCGATCTTCGCCGCTCAAAAGCTCGTGCATTACATGCTTTCTCATAAGGTCAACCCGATTTCGAAATTTAATCCGTCGCAATACTTCGATGACCCGTCCAACGCTTTCCGCGACTTGCCGTATGGTCAATGATATTATCGCAATTCGATATAACTTTCGTGCCTCTTCGTGCCGTAAAGGGACAAGTCTTAGCAGACTTTCTCGCAAAGACACCCTTTGCACGGCAGAATCGCCTCTCAATGACGACTTGCCGCATGAACAAATAATGAACCTAGAAGACCATGATGATCGACGTTGGGAATTATATTTCGACGGAGCATCTTCAGCACATAAAGACGAAGAATCGCAAGTGATAGTGGCTCGGTGAAGGCATGGATCGGACTAATCTTTATAACACCGGAGCGGGGATGTTAAGATACTCCTACCACTCGACAGAGCCGTGTACAAACAACGAAGCGTAATACGAAGCCCTCATAACAGGACCGGAATTAACTATTCGAATGGGTATAACAGTACATCAACATCTACGGGATTCGCAATTAATCATCCAACAGATCGCCGGACAATACAGTAATTTTAAAACCAAGACTCGAGCAATACTTCCAAGATGCCATACAAATTGTTGGAACAGATTCCGAATGTGACGATCTACAAAATTCCCGTAAAAGAAAACGCTTAACGGATGCGCTAGCTCGTCTCGCAAAAGAATTTGCCCGTTTGCAAGATGAATCACAGGAAGTGTCGGCTCACGGACGTCGGTCCTATCACAACTCGACATGACACAATACACAAATCGAAAAGGAAAAAGGATCAATCGCAAGCAGTGACGTAAAAATACGGAAGATCGGCGACAACCATTAATGAGATTACCCGCAAACAGAAAACTACCGGATGATAGGTCGTTAGCCCATCGCATCAAGAAAAGAACTCGTCCTATGCATTAATAAACAACATATTATACGAAGGTCTTTTCGATCAAATGTGGCTAAGATGCCTAAGCGGGTCCGAGGCCCGCGAAATTGTTAAAGAGATACATTCAGGACTCCGTGGCGCTCACCACCGGGTCCAAAGATGAAAATGAAAATTAAAAGACTAGGGTACTACCGGCCCTCGATGATGACCGACCGCATGAAAATCGCCAAGAGCCGTCATCGTTGCCAAGTGCACGGAGTGGTTCTACACCAACCTCCAAATGTGCTACATCCGACAATCGCATCGTGGCCATTCGAATGTCAGGGCACGTATATAGTGGGTCCAATAGAACCACCATCGTCAAAAGGACATCGCTTCATTCTTGCGGCTACAGATTACTTTTCCAAGCGGGCGAGGCAGCTCCACTCGTAGAAGTGAAGGCACACCACGTGCTACAGCTTTTTAAGAACCAAGTTGTCTACCGTTTCGGGGTGCCGCGCAGATCATCTCGGATAATGGGCCGCATTCGAAGCACGCAAATCAACAATTTTGTCGTGAGACACGGAATCGACCGGCGATATTCAACAATTTACTACCCAAGAGCAAACGGCCTCGCCGAGGCTTTTAATAAAACTCTCGTTCAAATTTTAAAGAAAACCTTGGACGATAATAAGAGAAATTGGCACGAGAAGTTGTTAGAAGCCTTATGGGCCTACCGGACAACCTTCGTAACTCCTACTCAAGCTACACCTTACGCTCCGGTGTATGGGTCCGAGGCAAGTGTTACCCTTAGAAGTCCAAGCCTTCCTTCACTCGAGATTGCAGCTGCAAACAAACTCACGACAGAAGAGAATGCCGAATTACGACTAGAAGAATTGGAAAGCCCTGAAGGGAAGAGACTTGCAACGCAGACAGAATTTAGAACTATACCAAGCTAAGATGGTTCAAGCCCATGACAGACCGGGTCCGCCCAAGAACCTTTAAGGTTGGTGACTTAGTTCTCGTTCTCAAAAGACCTATTCTCGCACACCGCAAGATAGGAGGAAAATTCGAACCCACTCGGGAAGGACCGTTCGTGGTCGAGACAAGCCTACTCAGGAGGCTCCTACCACCTAGTAAACCGCCAAGGAGAACGACATATGCTTCCGATCAATGGACGATACTTGAAAAAGTATTACGCTACCCGATGTTTCGAAGGAGTGAATTTTCCATCCCTAGAAGCACGGGTGAAGTAATTACTTATGACCGGGTCCGAACCCAAAAATAACAAAAAATATGCTAAAATAAATAAAATCATCGATAATAAAGTTTTCTTTGTTTTCTCTTCCAAATCAAAATCTCTTTCCCGATCTTTTCCCACTTCATTCTTGTTGAATATAAAAATAAAAATTTTTTGTCTTTAATAAACATTTTCTTAATGTTCTTGTTCTTAGACAGCCCCTCGATCCTTTTCCTTGTCTTTTCGCAGGAAATGTCGAGCGGGCGGTTGGTCCCGAACTTTAGAAATGGCGTAAGCCTCGCACTCGACGAAAAGAGGATGAAAGATGGAGCGATAATAGTAGATCGACTCGCACTTCGCACCAGCCGGCCCGCAATACGAGGAAAGTGACCGCGTCCCGATCGACCGAGAGGAACCGCCCGACCGACAAGGATGAAAGTGGGTGGCCCAAGCCACCAATCCAAAGAAATAGGAAAAGAAAAACGTACACCGAAGAAGACAAGAGAATCAAATCCGTAGTCGCTACGACAGAGGGCGTACTTGCGCGCCGCGCCCACGTAAACTCGAGAAGTACGAAGAGCTACTCTCACAAAGAACTCAACTGAGAAACAAAAATCGCCGTATCCGCAAGATGCTAACTAAATTAGCAATGACCAGCCGCGACGAGGAAGTCAGCTACGCGCACATATACTTCGAGGATACCGGTTCGCCAGAACCCGAAAAAGGAGACCAGCTCCCAGACGACAGAAGAGACCGCAGAAATCTCAAGAGGAACGTAAGAAAGAAGGCTATTACGCCACCGCATGAAGCCACCGGTAATGCATGACCTTGTTGCGGATAACCCCGGAGGATGTCCCGACGGACATCATCCCCGAGGAGCCGAGGTATGCAGAGAACGCGAAGGGATCGAGCCATATATCCCACAAGACGTCACTGTGCCTCGTCATTTGTAAATTATTCCGTAATACGAGTTAGAAAGAATACAGTAATGTCCGAAGAAAACTTTTGAATACTTCGAGAGAATCGTAGGCAGGAGGATCAATATACTCAAGGCCTCGAGCTACATACGTACGCGTTCGAGAATATGAACAACAACAAATCGTGGACCGCATCCGGATTTGAAAAATATGGGCCGAGCAGGTCGCTTAAGAGAAAACACTTACTCAGAACCCCGGAGATGGATGCCAGGGAAGGGGAGAATTACAATACAATGTGGATGCTGCTATAACTTCGCAGAAGACAGGAAAGGAAACCCACCGGGGATACTCCGTCATGGCCAGGTGGATCCAATGCCATTAGTCATTAAAAGGATGGTAAAAAGAATGATAACATGGGGGGTATTGCCAGCAGATTGCATACCCAACAGTTGCATCATCAACATTTACAAGAAGGGTGACCGTATACCCTCGCACATAGATCACCACGACTTCGTCGACCTTCCGCACAGCTTCTTCTCGAACGAGTGTAATATCATGTTCGGATCCGACCTCCGGATAGCAGGCCCGTGTGAGTTCCGAGGGCCAAGAAAGATACCATTACCGGTAGGTTCCGTCATGATACCGAAGGGCAACGGAGCAGTATGTCGCTAAGCATCGCATACCAGAGTACCAAGGAAGCGGATCTCGCTTACTTTCAGAAGAATGGACGACAGGAAAGCACCTTACCACTTCCAGCCAGACCCGGAGTTAGAGAGCCTCCGGCCTTACGAGCTGTGAGTTACATGGAAAATATCACACCTCCGACGTACATCCATACGACATCCTTGCCAAGGATGGCTTGGAAGGTGATGTTATTGACCATATACCTCACTATTCAGACATGGATTTTTGACAGATACCCTTTTGGATGAATCGACAAAGATCATACATAGTCCGTTTTGAGTCTATATGGATTGTATGAGATGTATTCCAGATCGAGTTGTACGATGTATCTTCAGCATGATTGGAATGAAAGTGACCATGTCACAATTTTGGCCTTCACCTCTTTTCAGTGCAAATTGACCGGAAACGCCATTAAATGTTAAATGAACTTCGAACAAAGAACTGTAAAAGAAACAAAAAGAATAAAAGAAAACTTTCCTTAAAATCTAAAAAATGATAAACTCCAAATTCACGATAAAATAAAATTTGAATCGATAAAAGGGGAACAAAATGACCACAAAATCTCAATCAAATTTCAAATTCAATCTTTCCAAATTTCAAATCAAATCTCAATCAAATTTCAAATTCAATCTTTCCAGATCTCACATCAAACCTCAGTCAAATTCAAACTTACCCTTCCAAATCGAAGTCCAACCCGTTCTACTCTCTCCTCGTCCGGGAAGGAAGCGGCCGATTCCATCGACACGGATCGAATTTGATGGCTAGGAATCACATTCAATCCAAACCAGCAACTTTCAATCAACTCTTCTGAATGGGATATGTAGCATCTACATATTCCCTCCTAATCTATTTCCTTCCATGAAAGTCTTTTACAACTTTCATGAAATTCTCGAAACACCAAAATTCCACACTTTTCAAATCAACACTACAAATCGTCGCAAAGTCAATTACCCATCAAAATCAACTTTTTGAGGTCGAGGATCTTACATCCGATACCGCATCGCTTTAGCATTCTTTCC
>JAKZJZ010002421.1:1236-16840 GCA_022702705.1 Papilionanthe hookeriana x Papilionanthe teres
AGATTTACGTACGACTTATTTTTAGGTCGGTGTATTTTATTTTGAAAAGGGTCGCCTAACAAAAATTGTCGGCGAATTTTTAATTTAATTTAAATAAATAATTTGAAAAGTAGTATTTGATTTTGAAAATAATTTTAAATTTGAAAATTTTAAGATATGAAATCAAACTGATCTCACATCCCGAATAGTTTATATAAACGAGCACCGCACCACAAACCATGTATCTGCCCCGAAGAATAGACGCACTGCTTGGTAATGGGGCTTGATTAAATAAACTAGAAAGGTTTGTGACATCCGTTTGGTCTGCGAACCAATTTTATAAGCCGACAAATTCCCCTGCTTAATATGAAAGCATTAAACAGGGTTTATATTACCTGGTTCTTTAAAATTCCCTATAAGGGCAAGCCCCTATAGTTAATTACATCTTAAGTGACAGGAATCACCTAAGAAAACTCTCGATAATAATCAGTAGTTATGCTCTCAAGAATTTCAAAGTTTAAGTTTTCAAGGGATTGAATTTTGGAATTTCAATAGGGAATGGATCAAATTTGGAACATTTTGTCTTAGGAATTCAAAGGAAGAAAGGTAGGAGAAATTACAGATTCGAAGCGAACTTCGGTAATTTCCTGACTATCCTATTGTTTGGCTTGAATTTAGGAAAGTCCTAATATTTATTTAATGTTTTGATCTTCCCAATTTTAATTAATTAGGACTTATATTTGTATGGTAAAATCATACAAGTAGCCTTGAAGATGTGAGGGTTTATGTCGTATCGGACGACTACCTCGGAATCCTAAGACCGGTTAGGGCTTAATTTGCAATGAAAATGTCTATCAAAAGGTTGAGGATTTATGTTGCACTAGGCAAACAACCTCGAAGTCCTATGACTTTGTTGTTTAATTCTAGGAATGTTTAGTTGATGTAGAGTTGTTTTGCTGACGAAGATGGTCGTGCTGCCCACCGTGCTCCAAGCTCCTTGTTGTTGCAGAGGTTTAGTTTTAGAAATCATAAGTCAAGAGATGAGAAAGGTGTTTTGGTTTAGAGAAGTCTTAATTTCCAAGTGTTTTTTATGTTTTATTTAAAACAAATCTTAAAGTTGATTATAACAACACCGGTTAAGATCCCACGGTTCCATCCTTCCGGCATCGTTATTTTTATCGGATTCACTTAGTCCAGATGAATTTGCTAAACTCAACTGAATGAGTTTCACACTTTCATTTAGACCGTGGAAAATCCCGTTAGCAACACGTAGGTTACATCATCCGAGGTATTCCCGATCGTCCAACAAGACGTTTTAATTTAGTTGTAATTGCAGTTTTGTGTTCTGTTTGTGATTAAATTTTGAGTTGTTTTATATTTTGAAATGTTGTGGCGGTGAATTTTATCTTGCAATGACTTTTAATTTAGTTTTGGTTTCAGTTTTAGGGGCTACCCTAGAGGTGTGGGTTTTCATGCAACAGTTGTTTATCATGCAAGAAAAGTAAGTGCGATGCGATTAAATAAATTGCAATAAAATAAAAGCGTACCTGGAGGGTCTTCCCGTCATCCCAAGCTGCACTTAAAACACAATTAGAATATTTAAGCAAGTTCCTAGGTAAAGCTAAGGGAAGGGTTATGGTTTTCTACCAAATTCCTAATCCTATAGCTAGTCATTTCCTATGACGTCTAGGTTCCCGTGTTTTGGGTTTGAGGATGATTTTCTTCATCAAAGATCAATTAAGTTCAATTGTTCTTATAAGTATCCTATCATATTGAGAAAGTGCTTAAGAAGAATCTTAAACATCTTTTCAATACTGCTAGGATTGTTTTAAGTCCAAATGAATTTAATTAATCGAGGTGAAGTAATCATCCGAGGTTTAATTAAGTTTTATCCTCTTGCTCGATGAACTAGGACGTTTGAATATCCTATGAGTGGAGTAATACTTCACTTAATGCTCCATTTAGGAGTTATGACAATAAGAGTTCTTGAGGGCAAATCGATGTTCAAGTGATTTGTGATTTTAATTTGATTTCAATTAATGATTTTAAGTTTTGAATAGTGTTCAAATTGTTTTAGATTTACTTTTAAATTCTTTATGTCTTAAATGATGTTATATTTAATTCAATTTAATTCAATTTAATTTTAATTTAATTTAATTTGGTTTAACTTTAATTTTAATTTAATTTAATTTATTTAATTTTAATTTTAATTTTAATTTTAATTTTAGTTTAATTTTATTTTTTATTTATTTTTTTTATTTTAATTTAATTTAATTTAATTTAATTTAATTTAATTTAATATGTTTTAATTTAATTTAATTTAATTTAATTTAATTTTATTTAATTTAACCATTATTTTGATTTAATTTTATTTAATTAATTTAATTTAACTTTAATTAAATTTAATTCAATTTAATTTAATTTATTCAATTTAATTTAGTTTAATTTTATTGATTTAATTTAATTTAAATTAATTTAATTTGTTTGATTTAACTCAATCTTTAATTTAATTTTATTTTTAATTTTAATTTAATTGAAAATTTAAAGAAAAGTTCAATAATTTAACTTTTAACTTAATTTTGATGATTAAGTCCATTAATATTTTAAAATTTAAATTTGAATTATCATTTTAATTGGAGATTAAATATTATTGAGATGATTAATTTAGGGATTCTTAAATTAAAGAACAAATCTCTTCCTTATAATATCCCAATTTAATAATTCCAACTTTATTATTCTTTCAAATTTAATCAATTATTTAATTAAGGTTAATTTCACTTATTTTAAATTATTTAATAGGTTTCTACCCTTTAAATATTTAAATTTCAACCATCCAACTTAGATTAAGATCAAATATTTTACTCTTTAATTTTATTAAGCCTAAAGTTTTAATTAAGGGTTAAAATTTTTAATTACCATTTTTGCCCCTCAAGCTTAATAATTTCATAACTCACTAAATTGAGCTTAAATGAACTTGAAATTTTTATGTGACTTCACTCATATGCCAATAAAGACATGAGAGGAGAAAATGTGATTTTTCTGTATTTAATTTATTTATGTAATTATTTTTGGTGGAAAATAGGAATTTCCAAGGAAAATTTAATAATATGACCAAGGTAAAGTTTCTGTCCTTAAGAAAATTATGGGACATTCCTAATGACCAGAGGACCACTTGGACCAATTTTGGTGATTTTTTGAATTATATTATTTTTATTATAATTATTTTAAATTTTGGAGTATTAATTAATTTAAAAATAAAATAAAGGTTGAAAAATTAATTTTATATTTTTCAAAAATCTCTCTGATATCAAGGAAATCAGAGAATTAATTTTTACAATTTTCTGATATTTCTTTGATTTATTAGAATTATTTTAGTGGAAATACTAGAAATATATATATTTTTTAATTTTAAAATTACCTTAGGGCTTTAAAATTTAATATCTCATTAAATACACCTAAAAAAAATATGGGGTTTGTTCCTAAGTGATTAAAATTCAAAATGTGACATTTTTTGAATTTTATTATTTTTGTGATTTTTATTATTTTTTAATTATTAAAATATTAAAATAATACCAAAAAATCAACTTTTTTAGAAAATTGAAATTTTAATTTTCCTAAATTCCCCTGATATCAGAGAGGCTCCAAAACCAATTTGGTGAATTTTTGAAAAGCATTTTGAAATTTATGAATTTTTAAAGTTGAAATTGACTAAATGGCTTAATCAACCCATTTAGTAGAGCTAACCAGAGTCCGATTGACCTCAAATTTTTATTGTGAGCTCCTCTGATCCTAAAGGTCAGTGGAGAATTGATTTCAAGTCAATTTGATGAATGATTAGCTCTAATTAATTAGGGACCTATTTTGGGTGTTTAAGCCAATTAGGGTTATTTTAAATGAATTAATTCAAAACCTATTTTTCCTAGGGTCCTCTGGTCATAAGAGACATCACCAAATTTTCCTAGACTTTATTTCACAACATGCTAATTATTGGAATTAAAATACTCAAAACAGCAACATGAATTTGAAAAATCAATAACTTCTCATAGGGATGGCCTCTGACTTTGGAAAATTCGGGGAATGTTCCCAAATTCGGAGGCTTCAAAAGCCCTATGGTCTCATGCCATGGTGAATTTCCTATATGCATGGAGAATTAAAATAATGCAGAAGGGAAATAAATCATTAAAAATAAAATACTTGATGAAATTAAATGATTTCTTTTCCACATTATTCTCCTCTGTTCACTGAGCAAGAGGGTATTTTTATTTTATTTTTCTGATTTTTCTACACAAAGTTATGGATTTTTGAAGTTTAGGGAATTACATAAATCAGAAAATACCCTAATTTTCTATTTATCCACGCGGCGCCGCGTCAACCTCGGCAGCTCCGAACGCACACGCGTCGCCTTCTGATTCGGCGCCGCCATCCGACTCAGCGCTCCAGAGGCCCGCTGTGTCGTTTCGTCTCCTGATCCGGCGCGATCCTGGCCGTCCTTCCGCGCGTGTATTAAATGAAAGGCATCCGTTCATCGTCCCCAAGCCTCCTAGCCCGAGAACCGTCCGTCTTCTAGGCCTAAGATCTCACTCGATACTTGACCAAATTGAAAGTTCTTATGCTCTATGGATTCATCTCGAGAAGACGAACACATCCATATGGTTTATGTGGCATGAAATTGACTCAATAAAAATGGAGAATGTTCAGAAGCTCGGGAAGAAGAGTGAGGCCATACCTTTGCTCAGAGAAGTGTGGCTTCGATCTGAGGGTTGTGTCACCTTCGATTGGATCCCAGCAAGCTCCGGATGAAGTCTCCTGGTCTGGTGAATTGCCTAGCTATGAAAGTGACCACGGTAGATCACAAAGCTTGGAGGCTGGAACAAGCTGGGTGGCTCGGAGATGGGGTTTTCGATGGGAAACTTCTCCTCTTGGTCCGATGAAGGTGTAGGACCGAGTCGATTTGAGGATTGGCTCACTGTGGCAAAGTGTCCTGGTTTTGGGAGAAATTTCAGTTGAGAAATTGGATTCTGTTGGTGGGGATTAGGGCAAATTGACACTGGGGATCAACTGCTCTAAGTATGGAGTAGGGTTTGGAACAATTTTAGCAGAGTTTCGGCAAGGTTTGTACAACTCTCTCCATGGCCGTGAGGGGGTCGGGTTTAAATAGAGGTGGTTGGAGAGCCTCACAGGGATGGCCAAGGGTTGGGATCAGCTGCTTAGGTCAAGGGAAGAACAGCCATGGTGGCCATTGGGCATGGGGCAACTCAGCGAGGTGGAATTCCAAAGTTTGGCTCCTCCCGAGGTCTCGGCCATGGTGTTTTCCGGCGACCCGGGCGGCTGGCCGGTAGGCATGGGTCACCCTCGAGTCCGGGTGGGTCGGAGCTGGAGGTTTGTGCAGTCAATTGGCCATGGACATGTGTAAAGGGTTTGGATTAAAAGGGTATGGGGAGAGGCTCATTTTGGGTCCAAATGGGTCAACCCACCATTTTGGGTTTGGTGCACCCTTCCAAGCTCTGGTTTTGGGCTGGGAGGCTCATGTGAGTCAACCTACCAAAGGTAGTGAAGTCCACATCAAGGATTAGGTGGCAAAGTATGGTTTAGAGTGTATCATGTTTGAGGTAAAAAGGGCTTAAAAGGGTTTAAGAAAGAGATCCCCTCTCTTACCATTAATGGTTTGGTGAGGTGGAAAGTGGATTCCATGGCTCTCATGGCTCCTATGGGGCTCATGCATGGCTTCATGGCTTGTCTTTGGCTTGGGGAAAAGCTTGGTTAATTTCATGAAAATGGATTTTGGAAACTTTGGTAATTTCATGGGAATTTGTGTGGGGCTTAATTTGGAATCATTTGATGATTGATTTGAACTTAGGGATGATTTTAATTAAGGGTATGATGAGAAGAATTTGTCATATGGGCTTTAGCATGAAATTTGGGCTTTTAGGAAGGTTTAGGAAAGTGTGCTTTTGGTTTAAAAAATAAATTTATGGATGGGAATTTTGTGAAGGATTGGGCCAAAAAAATGTTGGGTTTAGTTCATGGATGTGTCATGAGTGATTTGAAGCAAATTGGGAGTGATTTGGGTTTGAATTGGGTTGAATTTGGGCTTCTTTGGTGAATGGGCCAATATAGGTCAAATTGGGCTAACTTGGGCCAATGTTGGGTTAGGGTTGAAATTGATGTAAAATAAATTTTGGGAAATGTTGGGAGTGTTTCAAAGAGGTTTTGGCTTTGGTTGGGTTTTGATTTTGGGGTTTGGGCTTATTTGGGTTAGGTTTGGGTTTAGGTCAAAATTGGGCTTTTTGGCTTTGGGTTGAATTTGAGTGGGGTTTGGGTGTAAATTTTGGGCAAATCATGTTAGGGTTTTGTTTTTAGGGATGTTAAGGGAGGTTTGAAAAAGATTTCGGGTTAATTGGAGTTGAATTGGGTGAGTTTGGGCTAGGTTTGGGTCATGGGTCCAAATTGGGCTTTAAGGCCAAAAGTGAAATTGGATCCAAATGTCAATCAAATTGGACTTGGATTTAGTCTAGATTGGTGTTTCGAATGTTGGATTGAAGTTTAGAATTGAATTGGACCAGAATTTGGGTCAATTGGGTAGGTTTGGTTTGACATTGGGTTCACTTAGGGTTAAAATGGGTCAAATTGGGGGTTTTAACAAAAGTAGGGTAAATTGACAAAATTGGCCCATGGTGTAATTAAACAAAATGAAATTGGGAATATTTAGAATTTTCTGGAATTTTCTGGGAATTTTCTGAATTTTTGGATTTTTGGGTCAAGAAGGGTATTTTGGGTATTTGGAGGGTATTGGGAGGTATTTTTGGAATTTTTGGTATTTTTGGCTATGAATGATCAATTTGGGTAATGTGAAAATGTTTGGGATTGGTTTCGAGGAATTTTGGGTGATTTGGAAATTTTGGAGGATTTCAAGGGTTTCGGGTAGGCTAGGCGGGTGTAGGGTCCCGGGGGGTCAAAAATTAAAAATTTGCAAAATTGAAGATTGGGTGAATGTAAGTGGAATGAAATCATTTTGGTTGAGCCATGAAGCCATATCAAGCCCACATGAGCCATGAAGGGACTCATTTGAGGCATCCACTATGTTGTTCCTAACCTTCTAGCCGAGGGCTTAGGGGTTAAGGACCATCCATGTGAATCACCTACATGAGTCGGGAGGTCAAGTTGGGTATGGGTGTGGTTTTAGGAGGTGTGTGAAAGTGTAGTGTATAAGTGTAATGTGTGTGTAAGTCAGCCCTTCACCGGACCGAGGCCACCCGGAGCGGTCTAAGGCCAAAGAGTCCTATAGGAACTCATCCTTTAAACTTCCACATTTGATTTCAACCCTCCAGGTGATTAGGGGTCTACGATCGAGTTTGTGGAGTTTGCGGGGAGTTAAGAAGTGGTTTGAATTTCTAAGTGGTGGGTCCCAATTCTAATCCTCTAAGATAGTCAAAGGAAAAGCCTAAGGCTAGATCCTAAGTACTAAAGAGAAGAAGAGAAGACCTCATCAAAAATGAGGTCAACAAATGGACCCCCAATAGGTGTGGTGAGCTGACCAAGCACACCGCGCGTATTGGCATTGACCGAAGAGATCAACAAAACCAACACAGATATCCAAGTGACAAACTTAGGACGAAGTAGAAGAATTTCCGCTAGGGAGTGTCGAAGTATATCTACGAGGCCGGAGATTCCCGAACTCTCATGTGGGGAAAGGAAAAGGAGGTGAATCCCAAATCACATGACACTGGGGAATTTCAATTTAGATTTTATTTTATTTTAGTTTAATTCTTGATGTGTAAGCTTAGATTTTAGTTTGGAGTTTCAATTTAGATTGAAGTTTTCTCAAAATTAATTTGAAGGGATTTGAACTTGAAATGACAATTGGAATTTTGTGGTTTTAGATGTAACATCTTCAACCTCAAAAGAAAATTGAATTGATTGGATCGAATCATTACAATGAGGAGAGATCTCAGAGCAATGCGGTATTGGATGTAAAATCCTTAACCTCAAGAGTTTGATTTTGGTGTATTTCATTGCGATAGGGAAAGAATCCTAAAGCAATGCAGTCTCGGATGTAAAATCCTCAACCCCAAGAATTTGATTTTTTATGTATTTCATTGCGATAGGGAAAGGATCCTAAAGCAATGCAGTCTCGGATGTAAAATCCTCAACCCAAAAGTTTGATTTTTGATGTATTTCATTGCGATATGGAAAGGATCCTAAAGTAATGCAGTCTCGGATGTGTTGACCTCATTTTTGATGAGGTCTTCTCTTCTTCTTTTTAGTACTTAGGATCTAGCCTTAGGCTTTTCCTTTGACTATCTTAGAGGAATAGAATTGGGATCCACCACCTAGAATTTCAAACCACTTCTTAACTCCCTACAAACTCCACAAACTTGACTGTAGACCCCTAATCACCTAGAGGGTTGAAATCAAATGTGGAAGTTTAAAGGATGAGTTCCATAGGACTCTTTGGCCTTAGGAGCGCCACTGGGTGGCACAGTGCAGTGAAGGGGCTGACTTACACACACACTACACTTATACACTACACTTTCACACACCTCCTAAAACCACACCCATACCTAACTTGTCCTCTCGACTCATGTAGGTGATTCGCATGGATGGTCCTTAACCCCTAAGCCCTTGGTAAGAGGATTAGGAACAACATAGTGAATGCCTCAGAATGAGTGGCTTCATGGCTCATGTGGGCTTGATGTGGCTTCATGGCTCAACCAAAATGATTTCATTCCACTCAAATTTACCCGATCTTCAATTTTCCAAATTTTCGATTTTTGACCCCAGGACCCTACACCCGCTTAACTACCCAAAGCCCTCGAAATTACCCAAATTTTTCAAAATTTCCAAATCACCCAAAATTCCCCAAAATCAATCCCAAACATTTCCACATCACTCAAATTGATCATCCATACCCAAAAATACCAAAAATTCCAAAAATACCTCCCAATACCCTCCAAATACCCAAAATACCCCTCTTGACCCAAAATTCCAAAAATTCATAAAATTCCCAGAAAATTCCAGAAAATCCCAAATATTCCCAATTTTATTTTGTTCAACTACACCATGGGCCAATTTTGTCAATTTACCCTACTTTTGTCAAAACCCCCAATTTGACCCATTTTAACCCAAAGTGAACCCAATGTCAAACCAAACCTACCCAATTGACCCAAATTTTGGTCCAATTCAATTCTAAACTTCAATTAAACATTCCCAACACCAATCTAGACCAAATCCAAGTCCAATTTGATTGACATTTAGATCCAATTTCACTTTTGGCCTTAAAGCCCAATTTGGACCCATGACCCAAACCTAACCCAAACTCACCCAATTCAACTCCAATTAACCCCAAATCTTTTCTAAACTTTCCTTAGCATCCCCACAAGCAAAACACTAACATGATTTGCCCAAAATTTGGACCCAAACCCCACTCAAATTCAACCCAAAGCTAGAAGGTCCAATTTTGACCTAAACTCAAACCTAACCCAAATGAGCCCAAACCCCAAAATCAAAGCCCAACCAAAGTCAAAACCTCTTTGAAACACTCCCATAAACATTTCTCAACATTAATTTTACATCAATTTCAACCCTAGCTCAACATTGGCCCAACTTGGCCCACTTGGACCTATATTGGCCCATTCACCAAAAGAGCCCAAATTCAACCCAATTCAAACCCAAATCACCCCCAATTTGCTTCAAGTCACTCATGACACATCCATGAGCTAAACCCAACAATTATTTGGCCCAACCTCTTTACAAAATTCCCATCCATAAATTCATTTTTAAACTTAAAGGCCCGTTCCTTAAACCATTTTAAAAGCCCATCTTTTACCACATCCAAAGGCCCAAAATTGGTCTCAAAGCCCATATGACATTTCCCCTCATCATACTTTCAATTAAACTCAATACCTAAGTCCTAAATTCATCATCAAATCATTCCAAATCAAGTTTCATACAAATTTCCATCAAATTACCAAAAATTCCTAAAATCCATTTTCATGAAGTTGACCAAGCTTTCCCCAAGCCAAAGACAAGCCATGCAAGCCATGGACAAGCCACATGAAGCCATGGAGAGTTTGACATGTGATCAAGCCATTAATGGAAAAAGGAGGACCCCCTTTCCTAATCCTTCTTAAGCCTTTTTTTACCTTAAGCATGTCACACTCTAAACCATGCTTTGCCACCTAATCCTTGATGGAGACTCCACCACACATGGGAGATTGACCCACCTGACCTCCTCAGCCCAAAACCAGGTCTTGGGGAGGTGCACCCAACCCATTTGCATGGCCTCACTCTTCTTCCCGAGCTTCTGAACATTCTCCATTTTTATTGAGTAAATTTCATCCCACATAAACCGTATGGATGTGTTCGTCTTCTCAAGAAGAATCCATAGAGCATAAGAACACAAAAATCCATCGAGTATCGAGTGAGATATTAGGGATTTAGTGTGGACGGCTCTCGGGTGAGGACGCTCGGGGATGATGAACGGATGCCGTCCATTTAATACACGCACGGACGGACGGCTCAGATGGCGTCGGACCAGGAGATGGTACGTGAACCGTGGGACCCGGAGCGCTGAGTCAGATGGCGGCGTCGAATGGGGGAGTGACACGCGGCGTTTCGGAGCTGCCGAGGTTGACGCGGCGCCGCATGGATTTATAGAAAATTAGGGTATTTTTCTATTTATTTAATTCCCTAAACTTGGAAAATTCATAACTTTGTGTAGGAAAATCATAAAAATAAAATAAAAATACCCTCTTGCTCAGTGAATAGAGGAGAATAATGTGGAAAAGAAATCATTTAATTTCATCAAGTATTTTATTTTTAATAATTTATTTACTGTTTGCATTCTTTTAATTCTCCATGCATATAGGAAATTCACTATGGCATGAGACCATAGGGCTTTTGAAGCCTCTGAATTTGGGAACATTCCCTGAATTTTCCAAAGTCGAGGCCATCCTATGAGAAGTTATTGATTTTTCAAATTCATGTTACTCGTTTTGAGTATTTTAATTCCAATAATTAGCATGTTGGGAAATAAATTCTAGGAAAATTTGGTGATGTTCCTTATGACTAGAGGACCCTAGGAAAAATAGGTTTTGAGTTAGTTCATTTAAAATAACCCTAACTGCCTTAAACACCCAAAATAGATCCCTAATTAATTAGAGCTAACCATACATCAAATTGACTTGAAATCAATTCTCCATTGACCTTTAGGATCAGAGGAACCCACCATAAAAATTTGAGGTCAATTGGACTTGGTTAGCCTCTACTAAATGGGTTGATTAAGCCGATTTAGTCAATTTGAACTTTAAAAATTCATAACTTTCAAAATATCTTTCAAAAATTCATCAAATTGGTTTTGGAGCCTCTCTGATATTAAAGGAATTTAAAAAAATTAAAATTTCAATTTTCTAAAAAAGTTGATTTTTAACATTATTTTAATATTTTTAATAATTAAAAAATAATAAAAATCACAAAAATAATAAAATTCACCAAAATGTCACATTTTGAATTTTAATCACTTAGGAACAAACCCCATATTTTTCTTAGGTCTATTTAATGAGATATTAAATTTTAAAGCTCTAGGGTAATTTTAAAATTAAAAAAATGTATTTTCTAGCATTTTCACTAAAATAATTATAATAAATCATAGAAAAATCAGAAAATTGCAAAAATTGATTCTCTGATTTCCTTGATATCAGAGAGATTTTTGAAAAATATAAAATTCATTTTTCAACATTTATTTTATTTTTAAATTAATTAACACTCCAAAATTTAAAATAATTATAATAAAAATAATATAATTTAAAAAATCACCAAAATTGGTCCAAGTGGTCCTCTGGTCATTAGGAATGTCCCCTAATTTTCTTAAGGACAGAAACTTTTCCTTGGTCATGTTATTAAATTTTCCTTAGAAATCTCTATTTTCTACGAAAAATAACTATATAAATAAATTAAACACAGAAAAATCACATTTTCTCCTCTCATGTCTTTATTGACATATGAGTGAAGTCACATAAAAATTTCAAGTTCATTTGAGCTTAATTTAGTGAGTTATGAAATTATTAAGCTTAAAGGGCAAAGTGGTAATTAAAATTTTAACCCTTAATTAAAACTTTAGGTTTAATAAAATTAATAAGTAAAATATTTGATCTTAATCTGATTTGGATGATTGAAATTTAAATAATTAAAGGGTAAAAACCCATTAAAGAATTCAAAATAATAAAACCTTAATTAAATAATTGATTAAATTTGGGAAGAATAATAAAATTGGAATTATTAAAATAGGGATATTGTTGGGAAGAGATTTATTCTTTAATTTAAAAATCACTAAATTAATCATCTCATTAATATTCAATTCTTAATTAAAATGATAACTCAAATTTAAAATATTAAAAGACTTAATCATTAAACTAAAGATAAATTATTAAACTCTTTTAAAATTTCAATTAAAGTTAAAAATAAAATTAAATTAAAAATTAAATTAAATTAAGTAAATTAAATTGAATTAAATTAAATTAAATTAAATTAAATTAAATTAAAGATTAATTAAATTAAATTAAATTAAATTAAATTAAATTAAAATTAAAAATTGAATTAAATTAAAGATTAAATTAAATTAAATTAAATAAACAAATTAAATTAAATTAAATGAATTAAATTAAATTAAATTAAATTAAATAAATAAAATAAAATTTAAATTAAATTAAGTTAAAACAAATTAAATAAAATAAAATTAAATTAAATTTAAATCAAATTAAATTAAATTAAAATTAAATCAAATTAAATTAAATTAAAGGAAATTAAATCAAATCAAATTAAATTAATTTAACATCAAACCAAACTAAATTGAATTAAATTAAATTAAATTAAAATTAAAATTAAATTAAATTAAATTAAAGTTAAATTAAATTGAATTAAATAACATCACCTAAAACGAAAGAAATTAAATATAAAGCAACTTGAACACTATTCCAAATTTAAACCCATTAATTGAATTCAAACTAAATCACAAATTTACCCTCGAAAGCTTTAGTTGTCATAACTCCTAAACAGAATATTAAATGAAATGTTACTTCACTTATAGGACATTCGAACATCCTAGTTCACTTGAGTAAGATAATAACAAAACTTAACTAAACCTCGGACGATTAATTCATTTGTGTAATTGAATTCATTTGGACTTAAAACAATCCTAGAAATATTGAAAAGAAGTTTAAGATTTGCCTTAAGCACTTCCTCGATATGATAGGATGTTCATAAGAACAATTGAACTTAATTATTCTTTGATGAAGAAAATCGTCTTCAAACAAAAAACACAAAGAACCTAGACGTCATAGGAAATGACTAGCTATAGGATTAGGAATTTGGTAGAAAACAATAACCCTTCCCTTAGCTTTACCTAGGAACTTGCTTAAATATTCTAATTGTGTCTTAAGTGCAGCTTGGAATGACGGGAAGACCCTCCAGGTATGTTTTTATTTTATTGCAATTTACTTTCTTGCAATTTACATTATTGCAATTTATTTAACCGCATTGCACTTACTTTTCTTACATGATAAACAATTGTTGCATGAAAACCCACACCTTTAGGATAGTCCCTAAAACTGAAACCAAAACTAAGTTAAAAGTTATTGCAAGATAAAATTCACCGCCACAACATTTCAAAATATAAAACAACTCAAAATTTAATCACAAACGGAACACAAAACTACAATTACAACTAAATTAAAACGTCCTGTTGGATGATCGGGAATACCTCGGATGATGTAACCTACGTGTTGCTAACGGGATTTCCACGGTCTAAATGAAAGTATGGAATTCATTCGAGTTGAGTTTAACGAATTCATGCGGACTAAGTGAATCCGATAAAAATAACGATGCGGAAGGATGGAACCGTGGGATCTTAACCAGGTGTTGTTATAATCGACTTTAAGATTTGTTTTAATTAAAATATTGAAAACACTTGGAAATTAAGATTTTCTCTAAACCAAAACACTTTTCTCATCCCACGATTTATGATTTCTAAAACTAAACCTCTACAACAACAAGGAGCTTGGAGCTTGGTGGGCGGCACGGCTATCGTCATCGACAAAACTCGGATCTACTTCAGAAAGCTTTCTTATAATTAAATAACCAAGCCATAGGACTTCGAGGTAGTTTGCCTAGTGCAACATAAATCCTCAACTCTTCGTTAGGCATTTGCATTGCAAATTAAGCCCTAACCAATTTTAGGATTCCGAGGTAGTCGTCTGATACGACATAAACCCTCACATCTTCGAGGCTGTTTGTATGATTCTATCATATAAATATAAGCCCTAATTAATTAAAATTGGCAAGACTAAAATGTTAAATAACATTAGGACTTTTCCTAAATCCAAGCCAAACAATAGTATAGTCGGGAAATTACCGAAGTTCACTTCGAATCTGTGATTTCTCTTACCTTTCTTTCTTTGAATTCTCAAAACAAAATGTTCCAAACTTGATCCATTCCCTATTGAAATTCCAAAATTCAATCCTTTGAAAACTTAAACTTTGAAATTCTTGAGAGCAGAATTATTGATTATTATCGAGAGGTTTCTTAGGTGATTCCCGTCACTTAAGATGTAATTAACTATAGGGGCTTGCCCTTATAGGGAATTTTAAAGAACCCATGTAATATAAACCCTGTTTAATGCTTTCATATTAAGCGAGGGAATTTGTCGGCTTATAAAATTGGTTCGCAGACCAAACGGATGTCACAAATCTTCTAGTTTATTTAATCGAGCCCCACCATCGAGCGGTGTGTACTATCCTTAGGGATAGATACACGGTTTGTGGTGTGGTGTTCATTTATATAAACTATTTGGGATGTGAGATCAGTTTGATTTCATATCTTAAAATTTTTCAAACTTAAAATTATTTTCAAAATCAAATACTACTTTTCAAATTATTTATTTAAACTAAATTAAAAATTCACCGACAACTTCTGTTAGGCGACCCCTTTTCAAAATAAAACACATAACCTAAAAATATGCCGACAGGATGTAAAATCCTCAACTCCAAAAGTTTGAATTTGATGTATTTCATTGCGATAGGGAAAGGATCCTAAAGCAATGCAGTCTCGGATGTAAAATCCTCAACCCAAAAGTTTGAATTTGATGTATTTCATTGCAATAGGGAAAGGATCCTAAAGCAATGCAGTTTCGGATGTAAAATCCTCAACCCAAAAGTTTGAATTTGATGTATTTCATTGCAATAGGGAAAAGATCCTAAAGCAATGCAGTCTCGGATGTAAAATCCTCAACTCCAAAAGTTTGAATTTGATGTATTTCATTGTGATAGGCAAAGGATCCTAAAGCAATGCAGTCTCGGATGTAAAATCCTCAACCCAAAAGTTTGAATTTGATGTATTTCATTGCGATAGGGAAAGGATCCTAAAGCAATGCAGTCTCGAATGTAAAATCCTCAACCCAAAAGTTTGAATTTGATGTATTTCATTGCTATAGGGAAAGGATCCTAAAGCAATGCAGTCTCGGATGTAAAATCCTCAACACCAAAAGTTTGAATTTGATGTATTTCATTGCGATAGGGAAAGGATCCTAAAGCAATGCAGTCTCGGATGTAAAATCCTCAACCCAAAAGTTTG
>JAKZJZ010002422.1:0-16837 GCA_022702705.1 Papilionanthe hookeriana x Papilionanthe teres
CGACAATGGGGTCATCCGATTCGGACAGTGGATTTGAAAACACGAACGTCAAAGTCACCGACGTCTCCCTCTTCGCACCGACGAACAAGGTATCCGAAGCTAAGGAATCACCGCTCGAGTTCAACCTCAGGTCGACCCAAGAGTTTCCTCCCCGCAAAGGGTCCCGACTAGGAGGAGTACCGCCGTCCGCAGGAGGACCGTTCTCACTACCCCCACCGGTCTAGTTGCTTCGCACCTACCCCGACTTCGCCAAATCAAAGGGGAAAGGAATCCGTAACTATGATAAACCCGTTACCGCGGAGGGTACCGGATCTTCCCGTAAGACCTTCTCGTCTTCGAAATCGGGTCCAGCTCGAAGATTCCTTCGCCGACAAAGACCCAAAGAAGAAATAGAAATAGAAGGATCGCCAGTGGAAGCCGTAGCCGCCGAGATTGCCTTCCCGGAGGAAATTCCGTAGTTACCGTAATATACACCGCTACAAGAATATACACCACTGCCTGACTACATACCACTTTTGGGAGGAAGCAGGTTCCATCCCCTCTCCGCCGCAGAGGATGAGGAGAATGTTCGCAAGATTGCTGCCACATTACCTCGACCCGCATACTACAACGATAGCCGCAAGAAAAGAATCAGAACTACGCCGTTCGCTCGACCGCAAACTTTGGTAGGAAAGCTAGCAAAGAAGGAAAACTCGTCCCGTGTCGGA
Source organism: Papilionanthe hookeriana x Papilionanthe teres (assembly GCA_022702705.1). Taxonomy (NCBI): domain Eukaryota; kingdom Viridiplantae; phylum Streptophyta; class Magnoliopsida; order Asparagales; family Orchidaceae; genus Papilionanthe; species Papilionanthe hookeriana x Papilionanthe teres. The sequence continues at coordinate 708 of JAKZJZ010002422.1, forward strand.
AATTCTACGAAGGATAGGGCGGGTGCCGCCAAATCCCGTCTCGGGCCCCGAGTAGAACCCGCCATCATGATGAAAAGCCAAGCAAGAGAATGAAGGCTAGCCCGCCCGTCGTAGTATCGTGATTGCAGACTAGGAGGATACCACCTTCCAAAGATTCGGCCGATGCACTATCCGGTCGCAGACCTTCCGCCGCTAGAAGGATGGTGTGGCGTCCCACTACGGGCGCTCGAGACCGAAACAACAGCCTCGAGAGAGAAAGTCTCGCCAGGAGGCCGGAATCGAAGAAAGTGCTACCGCGATGAAGGGGACTCGTGAAAAGGACCCGGCAACCATCGCATGACAACCACAAAGATACACAGAAAGCTCCGCTAGAAGATGCCATGGAAAAGCTGAGAACCGACATCCGACGGTCGGCAAAAGAAAGAGAAGAAAGTTCGGAGATGAGATCGACTCATCGGAATTCATGGACAACGAATATGCGGAAATCAACATGGCCGAGACACGAGCTTCGTCATCTTCTCAAGGTGCTCCTCGCAGCGCGCAGAAGAGAGGAGCCGGAACCGATGAAGAGACAGCCTTCAGAAAAGGACGACACGATCGCTCAAATGGCGAAGAGGATGGAAGAGATGGCCGTAGCTCTAGCCACTCTCCAAAGTCAAGTACAACCACATGAGAGACACCCCGTAAGTCATTCACATCGTAGACGGAGGAAAGGAGATTACATCCGTCAATGGGGATGACCAACTGAAAAGGATACAACACAAAGTATGATCCCCGAAAAGGATATCAAGAACTCGGCAGAAGCAAGAAGTGCGAGAAGCCCTAAGCACAATCAAAGAACGGGACATCCATTCGGACGGCAGACCTTACCCGAAGAATTCGACGCCGTCCAATACCCGAAAGGCTTCGTACCACCTCTCGTTTAAGACCTTCGACGGAACCGGAACCCCCGACAAGCATGTCGCACACTTTCGTGCCGCCTGTTGCAATGCCGGCGGGAGCGATACGCTACTCTTCCGACAGCTCGTTAGCAACCGTCAGAATCGCCTTCGACCGGTATGCGAATTACCCAACGGATCCGTAAAGACATTCTCGTAGCTAGAGAGCCTCTTCATTAAGCGATTTGTCGGAGCTCAGCACCACATCACTATAGGTGATTTAGTGGTAGAGAAACAAAGGCCGAATGAAACTCTAGTGGATTACATACTTCGATGGAGAAATTTAAGTATGAAGTGTGAACCACAACCGCAAGAACAACATGCACCAGCATCTCGCTTAAAAGCATTCACGGCCCGATAAGCACTTCTCCTCAAGGGATTCACTATTAAGACTTTCGAGAAGTTGTTAAGCAAGGCCGGAAGCTTGCAAGAAGAGGCGAAGCAATTAAGTTTTGCCGACAAGACTGACAAGCGTAAGCCAGTGAAGACTTTCGAAAAGAAATCCGGGTCGTTGTGCTAGCTGACAAAGGCAAACAACCGATGCAAATACCACCGTAACGGCCGCAAAGAACCACAACAAAATTACCAAGAACCCCGGTCCAGCTATCGCCGTCTCCGCAAAGATGAACAACCGTCTCGTCCGCAACGTACATCGAGGGAGCTTCGAGCGAGAATATCCGTTCAAAAATGAAGCAAGATCGAAGATGTTCCGTAGCTTAATGAAAACTCCGCATTTCCAACTGCCGAGCCCAAAAGACCGGAGGAAGTCAACAAGAAAGGTGATCCCAAATTTTGCCCCTACCATCGGATGCTCGGGCACAAGATAGAAGACCGCATTACCTTCAAAAGTTGGCTCAACGACAACCTTCTGAAAGGAAATATAACAATCCCGAAGGAGTACATGAAGGAACCCCGTAAAGGAGGTTCCGTCAATGTTATCTCAACCGATCCCGTCATTCCGATAGATCCCTATGCAACCAACGATGGATGGACTACCGCCCTGGACGAGATCTTCGAAGAAGATTTTAGACAACATCCGAACCGCTTCGGTGCGAGCTTCAATTCGTAGTTCGAGACCTCGTTAAACCGTACTATCACTCGCGATAAGAACCACCTCGACAGAGACAATCGAAGAGAAGAAGAAAATCGACGAAGAAGAGGGACCGAGACTCCTAAGGCTGACTAGGGGCCGCTTATCCTAGATAGTTGCTTCCGACTCTGGGAGAAATCCCTCGAACCTCCGATTTTGTATGATTATCTCGCTCACTTCGGTGGGATCATATAATGATAAGGGTGATGGCGTTGGCTACGTTTTGACTGTTTCTAACGATTGCGTAATTAGCGACAATCCGGGCGTCGATTTCGATACCAACAACAATTCTCAAATCATACAAGATCTCGACGATCAAAATGACGAAGAAGGCATCCATCAAGGAGGCTACGAGAGTTCAACAAGCAACGGATCTATCTCGCGAGTTTCGAGGAGCTCCAGCATACGATAGTAATTAGAGCCTTCGTATTTGGAAGATAATCCGAAGAGCCAGTCATTCCGATTCAGAGAGGAGACACCGACAAACTCAACACTAGATTCGAAGAAATTACGAAGTCAACCTAAGAAGTGGAAAAGTTCTACCTCCAAGAATGGGTCCAAAAGACAAAGGAAAGCATGTGGTTGTTCAAGAAGAACCAACCCCAGCGAAGACATACCCGTTCGAGAAGAAGCCGAGACGCATGGAAACAAAGTGGACTACAACGTGCTAGCCCATCTTAGGAAACTACCGGCCAAACCGAGCATTTACGATGCTCTCATCTTATCAAAGGAGATGAGAGAAGCTCGATCAAGGCCTTACTTGATCCGGAAATTTGCTTAGCTCAAATGGCCGGAGATTCCTTAGATGAGGTTTGCTCGTTAAAGGAACAACGAGGTGTTACCTTCACGGACAATGACCTACTACTCGGGACGCAGATCACAACCGACCGTTGTACATTTCAGCCATAATCGGGAAGTTTACGCTCTCCGCAGTATTGGTGGATCCAGGAGCATCAATCAATATAATGAGTCTTCGAACACTAAGCATACTTGGAAATTGATGCTCGCGAGCTCGAGGCCGACAAAATGTTATTAAGAGGATTCAACCGTAAAGGAGAAAGAGCCCTCGGTCAATAACGCTACCGATGAAGACCGGTGATTTAGCAAAGACAACCGCAAAATTTCATATAATCGATTCGAAACGTTGTTTAACGCTCTACTCGGGCCGACCATGGATACATGAAAACAGGATGGTACCATCATCTCTCGCATCGTTGCATCAAATATTACGATGGAGGGGAACAAGGCATCAAAGGAGACTTACAACCATTCTCCGTACATGAAATTGGAATCCATGAAGATGCAACTTATTATGCACCGCCAAAGAAAACAATCTTCTCCAGAGATACCATAATAAATGAAGCAAAGAAAGTTCGTGACAACGAAGAACCCTGAAGTTCTAGTCCAACAGCCACTCACCACTCCCTTCCGGCGAGATGGTGAAGGTTTCTCCACAACTCGCATCCGAGGTCGAGGCCGGGGACGAGGCCGTGGTAGAGACACTAGGACAATCGGACGTAAGAAACCAACCATCAATGTCGATCGGGATGATAGCTTCGAAGAAGAAAAAGAAATCAAGCAAGAAGCGGCAACAATAAGTCGAAAGAAGCCGCAATACAAGATCTCCCTCGAGGATGAAAAGAACGAAGAATACAAATCAATGTACGAGAAGATTAACCACTACGTACATACTATGACCCTAACTCCGATCCATTCTAATAAGATCGAGGGTATGGAGGTCAAAGAGGTACGTAGTGACGGTGCAAAGCCGATCAAATTCTACCGTGGTGCTTCTTCCTCCAAAACTCGAAAATAATGTACAATTCGAAGATGTCACTTCATCGAATTAATGGAATTACCTTTCGAGTGGTACTCTCCCCGTGTTCAAAATTTAATTCAACGTGGTTTCTTACCTCGACAATGGACAAAAGGCCAATCACAACATTTTGAAAAGTTATGGAATAACTCCGCCGTCCTCCCAATTCAAAGTATGGACTCGGATTCGGCACGCAGGGCCAGCCGACGATACCGAATTTTGCTTGGTTGTCACTTGCAAGACCAATGAAAACCGCATGGAAACTACGTACGAACCCGAAGATTTACAAATCGAGACGCTCCACCGTAATTCGAAGAAGAAATTAAATCCACAATAGATGAGTTAACGGAAGTTAACTTAGGTACTAGCAAAGAGCCTAGTACCTACCTTTGTTAGCTCCTTACTCAATAAAGAAGACTCCGAAGAAATAATCAAGTTATTAATGGAATTTAAAGACTCGTTTTGCTTCGGAGCTACGATGAAATGCCGTGATTAGCCCCGCAGGTCGCAGCCCATAAGTTAGAGTGGATCCTACTTCGTTCCAGCCGTACAAGGTCCCAGAAGAATGCGTCCGGAAATCGAACAACAAATCATACCGAAGTTAAAAAGCTAATAGACGCTAAATTTGTCCGTGAAGAACAATACCCGACTTGGCTAGCCAACGTAGTGCCAGCCGTAAAGAAGAATGGTCGATCGAATTTGTGTGGACTTCGGAGATTTAAACAAGGCATGTCCAAAAGATGAATTCCCTCTACCGATTCCAGAACCGATGATCGATATCGCTTCGACACATGAAATATTCTCATTCATGGATGGATCTTCGTGATACAACCGGATAAAAATGGCTCCGTAAGATGAAAAGCTTACAAAGATTCGAACGCCGATCGGAGTATTTTGCTACACAAAGTGATGCCATTCGGATCGAAGAACGCAGAGCAACTTACCAAAGAGCAATGACAAGAATTTTTGATGATCTCATCCACAATCAAGTCGAATGCTACGTGGACGATGTCGTCATCAAAAGCAAAGTAAAGGAAAACCACCCGTATGATTCGAGAATTGTTTTCGAACGATTAAGACAATTTAACCTTAAGATGAATCCCTTAAAATGCGCCTTCGGCGTCACCTCCGGAAATTCTTAGATTCGTTGTCCGACATCGTGGAATTGAAATCGATCCGAGAAGATTAAAGCCATCTTAGAAATGCCGCCTCCCAAAACCTTAAAACAACTACGATCTTTTCAAGGGAAGCCGACATATCTTCGACGCTTTATCTCAAACCCGTCGTAGGTGTCACCTTTCTCGACACTAGTTAAAAAGGACGCCAAATTTATTCGGGAAGAGAAATGCCGAAGGCCTTCGAAGATATTAAACAATATTTAATGACACCTCCCGTCTTAGCAACTCTGGCCTCGTGTAGACCGCCGATACTTTACACCGCGGCTTTAGACGACTTCTCTGAGCCCCGTTAACCTGTGTCAATGATGAGGGTAAAGAAAATGCTCTTTACTACTTAAGCCGTCGTTTACTCCCGACGGAAGTAAGGTATCCCGCAATCGAAAAGCATTGTTTCGTCCCCGATCTTCGCCGCTCAAAAGCTCGTGCACTACATGCTTTCTCATAAGGTCAACTTGATTTCGAAGTTTAATCCATTGCAATACTCGATGACTCGTCCAACACTTTCCGGCAGACTTGCCGTATGGTCAATGATATTATTGCAATTCGATATAACTTTCGTGCCTCTCGCGTGCCGTAAAGGGACAAGTCTTAGCAGTACTTCTCGCAAAGACACCCTTTGCCGGCCGAATCTCCTCTCAACGACGATCCGCCGATGAACAAATAATGAGCCTAGAAGACCCCGATGATCAACGTTGGGAATTGTATTTCGACGGAGCATCTTCAAGACACAAAGACGAAGAATCGCAAGTGATAGTGCCCGTAAGGCAGAATCGGGCTAATCTTTATAACACCTGAGCGGGGGATGTTAAGATACTCCTACCACTGACGTAACCGTGTACAAACAACGGCGGTATCACGAAGCCCTCATAACGGACCGGAATTAACCATTCAAATGGGGATAACAGACATCAACATCTACGGGATTCACAGCTAATCATTCAACAGATCGCCGGACAAGACAGAATTCTAAAGCCAAGACTCGAACAATACTTCCAAAGATGCCATACAACTGTTAGAATAGCATTCCAAATGTGACGATCTACAAAATTCCTAGAAAAGAGAATGCTTTAGCAGCATGCTTTAGCCCGTCTCGCAAAAGAATTTGCCCGTTTGCAAGATGAATCGTTGGAAGTGTCAGCTTCACTGGACGTCGTGTCCTATCACAACTGACATAGTACATGATACACAAATCGAAGAAGAAAAAGAATCAACTAGAAGAAGGATGTAAAAACACGTAAGATCAGGCGACGACCATTGATGGACTCACTCCGCAAACAGAAAGCTACCGGACGATAGGTCGCCAGCCCATCGTATCAAGAAAAGAACTCGTCCTACGCATTAATAAACAACACATTGTACGTAAGGTCTTTTGATCAAATGTGGCTAAGGTGCTTAAGCGGGTCCGAGGCCCGTGAAATCGTTAAAGAGGTGCATTCAGACTCGTGGCGCTCACCACCGGGTCCAAAAATGAAGATGAAAATTAAAAGACTAGGGTACTACCGGCCCTCGATGATGACCGATCGCATGAAAATCGCCAAGAGCCGTCACCAATGCCAAGTGCACGGAGTGGTTCTACACCAACCTCCAAATGTGCTACACCCGACAATTGCGTCGTGGCCGTTCGAATGTCGGAGCACGTATATAGTGGGTCCGATAGAACCACCATCTTCAAAAGGACATCGTTTCATTCTTGCAGCCTACAGATTACTTTTCCAAGTGCGATGCGCTCCACTTAGAGAAGTGAAAGCACACCACGTGCTGCAGCTTTTCAAGAACCAAGTCTGTCTACCGTTTCGGAGTGCCGCGCAGATCATCTCGTATAATGGGCCGCATTCGAAGCACACAAATCAACAATTTTGTCGGAGACACGGAATCGACCGGCGATACTCAACAATTTACTACCCAAGAGCAAACGGCCTCGCCGAGGCTTTTAATAAAACTCTCGTTCAAATCTTAAAGAAAACCCTCGGACGATAATAAGAGAAATTGGCACGAGAAATTGTTAGAAGCCTTACGGCCTACCGACAACCTTCGTAACTCCTACTCAAGCTACACCTTACGCTCCGGTGTATGGGTCCGAGGCAAGTAGTTACCTTTAGAGGTTCAACTTCCTTCACTCGAATTGCAATCGCAAATAAGATCACGACGAAGAGAACGCCGATTACGACACGAAGAATTAGAAAGCTTCGAAGGGAAAAGACTTGCAAAGACAACAGAATTTAGAACTATACCAAGCTAAGATGGTTCAAGCCCATGACAAACCGGTCCGCCCAAGAACCTTCAAAGTTGGTGACTTAGTTCTCGTTCTCAAGAGACCTATTCTCGCACACCGCAAGATAGAGAGGAAAATTCGAACCCACTTGGGAAGGACCGTTTCGTGGTCGAAGCAAGATACTCGTGAGGTTCCTACCACCTAGTGAATTGCCGTGGAGAACGACATATGCTTCCAATCAACTGGACGATACTTCGAAAAAATATTACGCTACCCGATGTTTCGAAGGAATGAATTCTTCATCCCTAAGAAACACGGGTGAAGTAATTACTCGTGGTCGGGTCCGAACCCAAAAATAATAAAATGTGCTAAGATAAATAAAATCATGATAATTAAGTTTTCCTTGTTTTCTTTTTCAAATCAAAATCTCTTCCCTCATTTTATCCTACTTCATTCCCGTTAAATTTCAAAATATAAGAATAATAAAAAATGTATCTTTAATAAACATTTTCTTAATGTTCTTGTTCTTAAGCATGCCCCTCGATCCTTTTCCTTGTCTTTTCGCAGGAAATGTCGAACGGCGGTCGGGTCTTGAACTTTAAGAATGGCGTAAGCCTCGCACTCGATGAAAAGAGGGTGAAAGATGGAGCGATAATCGAGATTGACTCGGATTTCGCACCAAGCAGCCTACAAGACGAGGAAAGTGACCGGGTCCCGCGAACCGAGAAGAACTACCCGGCGGACAAGGATGAAAGTGGGTGGCCCAAGCCACCAATCCAACAACAAGAAAAGAAAAGCAAACACCGAAGAAGACAAGAAAATGAAGTCCGTAGTCACTACAGATGGAGGGCAGCTTGTCGCCGCCGCGCCCAGCAGATTCAAGAAGTTCGGAGGGCTACTCTCACAGCCCACGCAACGAAGAAATAAGAATCGCCGCATCCGTAAAATGTTAACAAAACTAGCCGCGACCGCGCGACGAGACAACTCGCTAATGCCAGCGACTCACATTTCAAGGACACCGGCTCACCAGAACTCGAAGAAAGGAGGCCAGCTCCTAGAATAACGTAAAAGAACTGTGGAAATCTCCGTAAGATCGAAGAAAGAAGGCTACCACGCCACCGGATAGAATCACCAGCAGCAGGCATGACCTTGTCGTGCAGAGCAACCCCGGGGATGTCCCGACGTGCATCATCCCCGAGGAGCCGAGGTATGCAGGGGAACGTGAAGGGATTGAACCATATATCCCACAATATGTCACAAGGCCTCGCCATCTCGCATCATTCCGGAATACGAGCCGGAGAGGATGCGAATGTTGAAAAGAAAACTTTCGAATACTTCGAGAGAATTAAAGGAAGAAGGATCAACATACTAGAAGGCCTCGAGCTACACACCGACGTATTCTCGCAGTATGAACAACAAAGAAATCGTGGATTGTATCCGGATCCGAAAAGAATGGGCCGAGCAAAGCCGCCCGAGGGAAAACACATACTCGAACCCCGGAGATGGATGCCGTGGAAAGGAAGAATCACAATACAATGCGGATGTCGCTACAACTTTGCCGAAGACAGAAGGGAAACCCACCGGAATACTCCGTCATGGGCAAGTAGATCCGATGCCATCAGCTTATCAAGAGAATGGTAAAAAGATTGATAACATGGAGGGTACCGCCGCAGTATTGCATACCCAATAGCCGCATTATCAACATCTACAAACAAAGTGACCGCATACCCCCACATATCGATCACCACGACTTCGTCGACCTTTCGCACCGGCCTCTTTCGAATGAGTGTAACATCATGTTCGGATCCGACCTCCGGATAGCAGGCCCGGTGAGTTCCGAGGGCCAAGAAAGATACCTTTACCGGTGGGTTCCGTCATGATACCGCAAGGTAACGGAGCAGATATCGCAAAGCATCGCATACCAGGGGTGCCAGTGGAGCGAATCTCGCTACTTTCGTGAGGATGGACGACAACAGAAATACCTTACCATTTCCAACCGTACCCGTAGCTAGAGAACCTCCGCCTTACGAGCCGCGGAGTTACATGGGAAATATCACACCTCCAACGTACATCCAACTCGGCATCCTCGCCAAGGATGGCTTGGAAGGTGATGTTATCGACCATGTACCTCACTATTCAGACATGGATTTTTCGACGATGATTCTTTTCGATGGATCAACAAAGATCATACACAATCCGTTTCGAGTCTACATGGATTGTATGAAATATATTCCGCATCGAGTCGTACGACGTATTTTCAACATGATTGGAATGAAAGTGACCATGTCACGTTTTTGGCCTTCACCTCTTTTGTGCAAATTGATTGGGAAACGCCATTAAAGTTAAATGAACTTCGAACAAAGAAATCGTAAAAGAAAAAAAAGAGAATAAAAGAAAACTTTCTAAAAAAAAAAATCTGAAAAATGACAAATACCAAGTTCACATGAACATTAAATAAACAACAAAATAAAATTTGAACCATTAAAAGATAAACGAAATCAACACAAATCTCAAATTCAATCTTTCCAAATTCCGAATCAAATTTCAATCTTTTCAAACTTCAAAATCAAATTTCATCTTTACAACTTCAAAATCAAATTCTCAATCAAATTCCAAATCCACTCTCGATCAAATTTCAAATTTGATCTTCCCAAATCTCAAATCAAATTCTCAATCAAAATCCAAATCCAATCTCGATCAAGTTTCAAACTTGATCTTTCAAATTTCAAATCAAATCTTAAATCAAGTTTCAATCGAGTTCAAACTCATCCTTCCAAATTTCCAAATTTCCAAATTCAATCTTTCCAGTTTCAAGTCTCAATCAAATTCAAATTCAATCTCTATCAAATCTCAAATCCGATCTTCTAGATCTCACATCAAAATTCAAAACTTTTGGGTCGAGGATTTTACATCCAAGACCGCACCGCTTTAGGATTCTCTTCCTATCGCACCGAAATACATCAAAATTCAAACTTTTGGGTCGAGGATTTTACATCCAAGACCGCACCGCTTTAGGATTCTCTTCCTATCGCACCGAAATACATCAAAATTCAAAACTTTGGGTCGAGGATTTTACATCCAAGACCGCACCGCTTTAGGATTCTCTTCCTATCGCACCGAAATACACCAAAATTCAAAACTTTCGGGTCGAGGATTTTACATCGAAGACCGCATCGCTTTAGGATTCTCTTCCTCCCGCACCGAAATACATCAAAATTCAAAACTTTGGGTCGAGGATTTTACATCCAAGACCGCACCGCTTTAGGATTCTCTTCCTATCGCACCGAAATACATCAAAATTCAAACTTTCGGGTCGAGGATTTTACATCCAAGACCGCACCGCTTTAGGATTCTCTTCCTATCGCACCGAAATACATCAAAATTCAAAACTTTTGGGTCGAGGATTTTACATCCAAGACTACACCGCTTTAGGATTCTCTTCCTATCGCACCGAAATACACCAAAATTCAAAACTTTTGGGTCGAGGATTTTACATCCAAGACCGCACCGCTTTAGGATTCTCTTCCTCCCGCACCGAAATACATCAAAATTCAAAACTTTTGGGTCGAGGATTTTACATCCAAGACCGCACCGCTTTAGGATTCTCTTCCTATCGCACCGAAATACATCAAAATTCAAACTTTTGGGTCGAGGATTTTACATCCAAGACCGCACCGCTTTAGGATTCTCTTCCTATCAGACCGAAATACACCAAAATTCAAAACTTTCGGGTCGAGGATTTTACATCCAAGACCGCACCGCTTTAGGATTCTCTTCCTCCCGCATCGAAATACACCAAAATTCAAAACTTTTGGGTCGAGGATTTTACATCCAAGATCGCACCGCTTTAGGATTCTCTTCCTATCGCACCGAAATACACCAAAATTCAAAACTTTTGGGTCGAGGATTTTACATCCAAGACCGCACCGCTTTAGGATTCTCTTCCTATCGCACCGAAATACATCAAAATTCAAAACTTTTGGGTCGAGGATTTTACATCCAAGACCGCACCGCTTTAGGATTCTCTTCCTATCGCACCGAAATACACCAAAATTCAAACTTTTGGGTCGAGGATTTTACATCCAAGACCGCACCGCTTTAGGATTCTCTTCCTATCGCACCGAAATACATCAAAATTCAAAACTTTTGGGTCGAGGATTTTACATCCAAGACCGCACTCGCTTTAGGATTCTCTTCCTATCGCACCGAAATACATCAAAATTCAAACTTTTGGGTCGAGGATGTTACATCCAAGACCGCACCGCTTTAGGATTCTCTTCCTATTGCACCGAAATACATCAAAATTCAACCTTTCGGGTCGAGGATTTTACATCCAAAACCGCATCGCTTTAGGATCATTTCCCTATCGCAATGAAATACATCAAAATCAAACTCTCGAGGTTAAGGATTTTACATCCAACACCACTTTCGCTTCCGAGGTATCTTCTCATTGCAACGATTCAATCTAATCAATTCAATTTTCTTTCGAGGTTGGAGATGTTACATCTAAAACCTCAAAATCCTAATTTTCATTTCAAATCAAATCCCTCAAATTAATTTCGACAAAACTTCAATCTAAATCGAAACTCCAAACTAAAATTTAAACTCACACATCAAAACATAAATTGAAACAAAATAAAATCTAAATCGAAATTCCTCGCATCATGTGATTTGGGATTTACCTCCTTTTCCTTTCCCCAGCCGAGAGTTCAAGAATCTCCGGTTCCGCAGATATACTCGACACTCCCCGCACAGAAACTCTTCTACTTCGTCCTAAGTTCGTCACTGGACATCCGTGTTGGTTTTGTTGATCGCTTCGGTCAACACCAATACGCGCGGTGTGCTCCGTCACTCACCACACCTATCGGAGTCCATTTGTCGACCTCATTTTCGATGAGGTCTTCCTTTCTTCTTTTTAGTGCTTAGATCTAGCCTTCAGCTTTTCCTTCGACTATCTTAGAGGACTAGAATCGGGACCCGCCTTTTAGAAATTTAAACCACTTCTAAACTCCCCGTAAACTCCACAAACTCGACTATAGACCCCTAATCACCTAGAGGGTCGAAATCAAATATGGAAGTTTAAAGGATGAGTTCCTATAGACTCTTTCGGCCTCAGATCGCCTCGGGTGGCCTGGTCCAGTGAAGGGGCCGACATACACTACACTTACACACTACATTTCCACACACTTCCTAAAACCACACCCATACCCAACTTGACCTCCTCGACTCATGTAGGTGATTCACATGGATGGTCCTTAACCCCTAAGCCCTCGCTGCAGGGTTAGTGAACAACATAGCTGAATGCCTCAAATGAGTCCTTTCATGGCTCATATGGGCTTGAATGGCTTCATGGCTCAACCAAAATGATTTCACCCCACTCAAATTCACCCAATCTTAAATTTCCCAAATTTTTAATTTTTGACCCCCGGACCCTACACCTACTAAACCTACCCAAAACCTCGAAATTACCCAAATTTTTGCAAAATTTCCAAATTACCTAAAATTTTCCAAAATCAATCCCAAACACCTCCACATCACTCAAATTGACTATCCATACCCAAAAATACCAAAAATTCCAAGAAAACCTCCCAATACCCTCCAAATAACCCAAAATACCCTTCTCGCCTAAAAATCCAAAAATTCAAAAAATTCCCAGAAAATTCCAGAAAATCCCAAATATTCCCAATTTCATTTTGTCCAACTACACCATGGGCCAATTTTGTCAATTTACCCTACTTTTGTCAAAACCCCCAATTCGACCCATTTTAATCCAAAGTGAACCCAATGTCAAACCAAACCTATCCAATTGACCCCAATTTTGGTCCAATTCAATTCTAAACTTCAATTCAACATTCCTAATACTAATTTAGACCAAATCAAAGTCCAATTTGATTGACATTTGGATCCAATTCCACTTTTGACCTTAAGGCCCATTTTTCGACCTAAGCCCAAACCTAACCCAAATGAACCCAAACCCCAAAAATCAAAGCCCAACCAAAGTCAAAACCTCTTTCAAACACTCCCATAAACACTTCTCAACAATAATTCTACATAAATTTCAACCCTAGCCCAACATCGGCCCAACTTGGCCCATTTGGACCTATATTGGCCCATTCACCAAAAGAATCCAAATCCAACCCAATTCAAGCCCAAACTACCCCAAATTTGCTTCAAGTTACTCATGACACATCCATGAGCTAAACCAACAATTATTTGGCCCAACCTTTTACAAAAATTTTCATCCATGAACACATTCATAAACTTAAAAGCCCACTTCCCTTAAACCTTTCTAAAAGCCCATTTCCTTCAAAATTCAAAAGCCCAAATCTACCCTAAAGCCCACATGACATCTCCATTTGTCATCCATTTAATTAAATCCATTACCTAAGTCCTAAAATCACCATCAAATTATTCCAAATCAAGTTTCATACAAATTTCCATCAAAACATCCAAAATTCTTAAAACCCATTTTCATGAAATCGACCCAAGCTTTTCCCAAGCCAAATCGAGCCAAGGACTGAGCCATTCACAAGCCATATGAAGCCATGAAAGTTTGGCATGTGACCATGCCATTAATGGCAAAAGGAGGAGGTCCTTTAGCCATCTCCTAAAAGTCATTAACCTTAAGCATGTCTCCCTTAACCAAGATTTAATCCAAATATTCTTGGATAAGGACATCACCACCTTCGACTCAACTAGCCTAGCCGATCTTCTCACCAAGACTCACCATGGGGAGGTGAACCCAACCCAAACCAATGGGTTGACCAATTTCAAGCCAAAATGACCCCCTCCCCATTCCATTTTAATTCAAACACTTTACACATGTCCAAACCCAATCGACTTCACCATTGCCAAGCCCCCGACCTCCCCGGTCAAGATGGTGACCCATGCTCGCCGGCCACCGCCTAGATCGCCGGAAAACACCACACCCGAGAGCTCACATGTGAGCCAACTTCGGAATTCCACCTTGCCGAGCCGCCCCATGCCCAATGGCCACCATGGCCGTTCTTCTCCTCACCGCAGCAACTCGATCCCAAGCCCTAACTCCCCCGGAGGCCTCCCAGCCCACTCTATTTAAACTCCACCCCTCTCGGCCATGAGAAGAGAGAAGCACAAACCTCGCCAAAACTCGCCAAAATTGTTCCGCACCCTTCTCCACTCTTAGAGAACTCGATCCCCAACGAGATCCCCCGCCATTTCTCCTCCGTAAGCTCAATTTCGTAGCCGAAATTCCACCCAAAACCATGACACTTCTCCACAGATGAGCCAATTCCCAAATCGATTGGCTCTACACCTTCACTCGTACCAAGGGAAGGTGTCCACCATCAAAAGCCCCATCTCCAGAGCCACCCGAGCTGCTCCAGTTCTCCAAGCTTTGTGGATCGGGCTTGGTCGAAATCATATCCGTACAATTCACTGCACTCAGAGACTTCATCCGGAGCTCGCAGACCCAATCGAAGGTGCAACAACTCTCGATCGAAGCCACACTTCTCCGAGCCAAGGTATGAGCTAACTCTTCATCCCGAGCTTCCGAAGATTCTCTATTTCAAATGCCTTAGTTCCAATGCATGTTAACCGTATAGATGTGTTCGTCTCTTCGAGACGAATCCATGTAGTATAAGAACGTAAAAATCCATCGAGAATCGAGTGAGATCTTGTGGATTTAGTGTGGACTCGCTCTCGAGCGAGGACACTTGGGGACGATGAACGGATGCCGTCCATTCGATACACGCGCGCACGGACGGCCAGGATCGCGGCTGCGACCGAGAGATGGTACGAGAACCGCGGGGCCCGGGCCGCCGACTCGAGTGGCGGCGGTCGAACGGGAGCGCGCCGCGCGTGCCTTCTGAGCCGCCGAGGATGCGCGCGGCGCCGCGTGGATAAATAGAAAATTAGGGTATTTTCTTATTTATTTAATTCCCTAAACTTCAAAAATCCATATCTTTGTGTAGAAAAATCACAAAAATAAAATAAAAATACCCTCTCGCTCAGCTGAACGGAGGAGAATAATGTGGAAAAGAAATCATTTAATTTCATTAAGTATTTTATTTTTTATAATTTATTTACTCTCTCGCATACATTTAATTCTCCATGCATGTATACAATTCACCATGGCATGAGACCATAGGGCTTTGAAGCCTCTCGAACTTCGGGAACATTCCCCGAATTTTCCAAGGTCGAGGCCATCTCTGTGAAAAGTTATTTATTTTTCAAATGCATGTCGTCGTTTTGAGTATTTTAATTCCAAAAATTAGCATGTTGTGAAATAAATTCTAGAAATATTTGGTGATGTTCCTTATGACCAGAGAACTCTAGGAAAAATAGGACTTGAGTTAATTCACTCGCATTAACCCTAATCGGCTTAAACACCCAAAATAGGTCTTTAATTAATTAGAGTTAACCTGGTATCAAATTGACTTGAAATCAATTCTCCACTGACCTTTAGGATCAGAGGAACCCACCATAAAAATTTGAAATCAATTGGACTTGGTTAGCCCTACTAATTGGGTTGATTAAGTCGCTTAGCCATTTTAAACTTTAAAAATTCATAACTTTTAAAATACTTTTCAAAAATTCACCAAATTGGTTTTGGAGCCTCTCTCGATATCAGGGGAACCTCAAGAAAATTAAAATTTCAATTTTCTAAAAAAGTTAATTTTTAATAATATTTTAATATTTTTAATAATTAAAAAATAATAAAAATCACAAAAATAATAAAATTCACCAAAATGTCACATTTTGAATTTTAATCACTTAGGAACAAATCCCACATTTTTCCTAGGTCTATTTAGTGAGATATTGAATTTTAAAGCCCTAGTGGTAATTTTAAAATTAAAAAAAATGTATTTTCTAGCATTTTCACTAAAATAATTATTATAAATCATAGAAAAATCAG
>JAKZJZ010002423.1:970-16814 GCA_022702705.1 Papilionanthe hookeriana x Papilionanthe teres
AGAGTACTGTTTGGTTCGACTACTGATTTCGAACTTGCAGAATGCTATTACCTGTCACGTAATAATCGGGAAGTTAGTATTGCCTATTCGGTCATGATTATAGGAATACCATTGCGAGACAGCTTTTTCTGTAAAAATGACCGGACTGCCCATGTTTATTAAACTGTTTTAAATTTTCGATTTATCCGTATGCTTATACGAGTTCTACAAATATAATTTTTTTTTAAAATTTTATGTTTTAAATATTAAAACTACTAAAAACAAATTTTATTTTTAAAATTCTAACGACAAAATTTTGATGTTTTATATTTTTAACATCTATCGTACGTGTAAAGCTTATTGAAATATTTAAAACTGTCATTGATTGCGTTTAAAAATACATATTTTCATAAAAACATTTAAAGTTGTTTCACATCCATATATTTTAAGTTATTTCATATCTATACATTTAAAAAATTAGATTTAAAGCTAAAAACGATCATATATTTAAAGTTATTACATATATATATATATATTGATTTTAAAATTGGCTAAAATATGTGTTTAAAAATATTTATCGATTTATGTGTACATATTTTTATATATCTATGTATTTTATAAGTATTAAATGTTTAGTTTTAAATCATATAATTGCACAAATTGTTAAGAAAAACACAACGATAACGATTGCATATCCCAAAAAAACATAAAGTCATGCAGATGTACATTGACTCCTCTCAAGCACGTGCTAAGTAACGATGACAGTGAAAAAAACGCTGGGACAATTACGACGACAACTAAAACGATAATAATGTTCACTTTAGTTTTCGGTTCATGTAACTCCCGTGTCACACATTCTTCCAGTGGAGCCGTCCACTCTCCAACGTCGGTCTCCCGAGAATCCGTGGATCGTCCGCCCATCCGAAGAAACCGCATTCTTTGTGAAATGTTCCGAGGGCAGCAATAAAAATTTCGGTGAAAACTGTGCGGTTGTCGTGATGTTAAAAGCGAAGTCTGGAGGCCACAGTGACATAGCACTCGGTGAGAGGTAGCCTATATGGTGGAACTCATGTCTTCCTGAAAAGCAAGCAAATATATAAATTAATAATTTTGATTACCAACTACTAAAACAAAATGATAATCTTAATGTCAGCTAAAATAAATACATAACTCTTACAGTTAAATTAATGTGACTAATTGTGCCAAACATAATGTAAATCTCAATTTAAAAAAAAAAAATAAACTACACACCATCAACATAATTATCCAACTAATGAGCTAGTAATCTCATCTCGAAGGACGACCATTTCGTTCGCACCCTCCCCATCTTTCGTGCAAATTGTGGCTCGCTCATTCTCCTCCCGTGCTAGAGATTGGTCAATGCGGTCTTCATAACCTCCGACTGTATCAACCTCGTCATTTTGATCGGCACGGTCAAAATCAATATCAGCTCGAGTTGGATGTCACCTAATATAGTTATGTAGGGTCATAGTTGCCAACAATATCTGTACCTGTTTGGTAAACGGATAAGGTGGCATATCTCGAAGGATGACCCATTTCTTCTTCCAAACTCCAAATGTCCTCTCAATTACGCCTCACAAGGATGAATGTCTCTTATTAAACACCTCTTTTCTAGTTCTTGTACGATGACTGGCTCTTTCGAAATCTGTAATATGATACCTTGTATCAGGATAGGGTTTAAGATACCCCCTCTGCATTATTCTCCTCTGTTCACTGAGCAAGAGGGTATTTTTATTTTATTTTTCTGATTTTTCTACACAAAGTTATGGATTTTTGAAGTTTAGGGAATTAAATAAATAAGAAAATACCCTAATTTTCTATTTATCCACGCGGCGTCGCGTCAACCTCGGCAGCTCCGAAACGCCGCGTGGCGCTCTCTGATTCGACGCTGCCATCCGACTCAGCGCTCCAGGGGCCCGCTGTATCATTCCGTCTCCTCATCCGGTGTGATCCTGGCCATCCGTCCGCACGTGTATTAAATGAACGGCATCCGTTCATCATCCCCAAGCCTCCTAGCCCGAGAACCGTCCACACTAAATCCCTAATATCTCACTCAATACTTAACAGATTTTCGTGTTCTTGTGCTCTATGGATTCTTCTTGAAGAGACGAATACATCTATACGGTAATCATGCATTGAAATTAAAGCATTTGAAATGGAGAATCTCCAGAAGCTCGGGATGAAGAATTAGCTCATACCTTTGCTCAGAGAAGTGTGGCTTCAATCTGAGGGTTGTGTCACCCTCGATTGGATCCCGCGAAGCTCCGGATGAAGTCTCCGGTCCGGTGAATTGCCTAACTATGAAAGTGACCACGGCCGATCACAAAGCTTGGAGGCTGAGAACAACCGGGTGGCTCGGAGATGGGGCTTTCGGTCGGAAACTTCTCCTCTTGGTCCGAGTGAAGGTGTAGGACCGGTCAATTTGAAGATTGGCTCATTATGGCAAAGTGTCCTGGTTTTGGGTGAAATTTCGGTTGAGAAATTGGATTCGTTGGTGGGGATTAGGGCGAATTGACACTGGGGATCAACTCGCTCTAAGTATGGAGTAGGGTTTGGAGCAATTTTGGCGGAGTTTCGGCAAGGTTTTTGCAACTCCTCTCATGGCCGTGAGGGGGTCGGGTTTAAATAGAGGTGGTCGGAGAGCCTCACGGGGATGGCCGAGGGTTGGGATCGACTGCTTCGGGCATGGGAAGAACGACCATGGTGGCCATTGGGCATGGGGCGGCTCGGCAAGGTGGAATTCCAAAGTTTGGCTCCTCCCGAGGTCTCGGCCATGGTGTTTTCCGGCGACTCAGTGGCTGGCCGGCCGAGCACCGGTCACCATCTTGTTCGGGTGAGTCGTGGGCGGGGTTTAGTGTAGGCGATTGGCAAATGCCATGTGTAAAAGGCTTGGATTAGAATGGTATGAGAGAAGGCTCATTTTGGCTCAAATTGGTCAACCCATCTCTTTGGGCTAGGTGCACTACCCAAGGCTTGGTTTAAGTCGAAGAGAAAGTGATTTGGCTCAGGCATAATCAGTAGGGGTCAAGTCACCATCCAAGCACAATTAGGCATAAGCATGGTTAAGGGGAATCATGGGAGTGGTTAATCACCTTTAGGAATTAAGGAAAGAGTCTCCTCCTTTTGCCCAAAATGGCATGGTGACATGTAAAGAGGCTCTCATGGCTTCCATGTGGCTCATGCATGGCTTCATGGCTTATCTTTGGCTTGGGAAAAGTTAAGTCAATTTCATGGAAATGGATTTAAGAAAATTTTGGTATTTGAATTTGTATGGGGCTTAATTTGGAATGGCTTCATGATGAGTTTTTGAAACTTAGGGATTGATTTTAATTAAGGGTATGATGAGAAGAATTTGTCATATGGGCTTTAGCATGAAATTTGGGCTTTTAGGAAGGTTTAAGAAAATGGGCTTTTGGTTTAAAAATAAATTTATGAATGGGAATTTTGTGAAGGATTGGGCCAAACAAATGTTGGGTTTAGTTCATGGATGTGTCATGAGTGATTTGAAGCAAGTTGGGAGTGATTTGGGTTTGAATTGGGTTGAATTTGGGCTTCCTTGGTGAATGGGCCAATATAGGTCAAATTGGGTTAACTTGGGCCAATGTTGGGCTAGGGTTGAAATTGATGTAAAATAAATGTTGGGAAATGTTTATGGGAGTGTTTCAAAGAGGTTTTAGCTTTGGTTGGGTTTTGATTTTGGGGTTTGGGCTTATTTGGGTTAGGTTTGGGTTTAGGTCAAAATTGGGCCTTTTAGCTTTGGGTTGAATTTGAGTGGGGTTTGGGTCTAAATTTTGGGCAAATAATGTTAAGGTTTTGCTTGTGGGAATGTTAAGGAAGGTTTAGAAAAGATTTTGGGTTAATTGGAGTTGAATTGGGTGTGTTTGGGTTAGGTTTGGGTCATGGGTCCAAATTGGGCTTTAAGGCCAAAAGTGAAATTGGATCCAAATATCAATCAAATTGAACTTGGATTTAGTCTAGATTGGTGTTGGGAATGTTGAATTGAAGTTTAGAATTGAATTGGACCAGAATTTTGGTCAATTGGGTAGGTTTGGTTTGACATTGGGTTCACTTAAGGTTAAAATGGGTCAAATTGGGGGTTTTGACAAAAGTAGGGTAAATTGACAAAATTGGCCCATTGTGTAGTCGAACAAAATGAAATTTGGAATATTTGGGTTTTTCTGGAATTTTCTGTGAATTTTCTGAATTTTTTGGATTTTTGGGTCAAGAGGGGTATTTTGGGTATTTGGGGAGTATTGGGAGGTATTTTTGGAATTTTTGATATTTTTGGTCATGAATGATCAATTTGAGTAATGTGGAAATGTTTGGGATTGGTTTTGAGGAATTTTGGGTGATTTGGGATTTTTGAAAAATTTGGGTGATTTCAAGGGTTTTGGGTAGGCTAGGCGGGTGTAGGGTCCCGGGGGTAAAAATTGAAAATTTGGAAAATTGAAGATTGGGTGAATATAAGTGGAATAAAATCATTTTGGTTGAGCCATGAAGCCATATCAAGCCCACATGAACCATGAAGGGACTCATTTGAGGCATCCACTATGTTGTTCCTAACCCTCTGCGCGAGGGCTTAGGGGTTAAGGACCATCCATGTGAATCACCTACATGAGTCGGGAGATCAAGTTGGGTATAGGTGTGTGAAAGTGTAGTGTATAAATGTAGTGTATGTGTAAGTCGGCCCTCACTGGACCGGGTCGCCTGGGGTAGTCTAAGGCCAAAGAGTCCTATAGGAACTCATCCTTTAAACTTCCACATTTGGTTTCGACCCTCCAGGTGATTAGGGGTCTATAGTCAAGTTTGTGGAGTTTGCAGGGAGTTAAGAAGTGGTTTGAAATTCTAGGTGGTGGATCCCAATTCTAATCCTCTAGGATAGTCGAAAGGAAAAGCCTAAGGCTAGATCCTGAAGTACTAAAGAGAAGAAGAGAAGACCTCATCAAAAATGAGGTCGACGAATGGACCTCGATAGGTGTGGTGTGCTAACCAAGCACACCGCGCGTATTGGCGTTGACCGAAAAGATCAACAAAACCAACACAGATGTCCAAGTGACAAACTTAGTACGAAGTAGAAGAATTTCCGCTGGGGAGTGTCAAGTATATCTCTGAGACTGGAGATTCCTGAACTCTCGCTAGGGAAAGGAAAAGGAGGTGAATCCCAAATCACACGACCTGGGGGAATTTCGATTTCGATTTTATTTTGTTTCATTTTAAGTTTTGATGTGTAAGTTTAGATTTTAGCTTGAGTTTTAATTTAGATTGAAGTTTTGTTAAGATTAATTTGAAGGAATTCGAACTTGAAATGAGAATTGGAATTTTGTGGTTTTAGATGTAACATCTTCAACCTCGAAAGAAAATTGAATTGATCGGATTGAATCATTGCAATGAGGAGAGGTCTCAGAGCAATGTGGTATTGGATGTAAAATCCTTAACCTTAAGAGTTTGATTTTGATGTATTTCATTGCGATAGGGAAAGAATCCTAAAGCAATGCAGCATCGAATGTAAAATCCTCAACCTCAAGAATTTGTTTTTGATGTATTTCATTGCGATAGGGAAAGAATCCTAAAGCAATGCAGTCTCGGATGTAAAATCCTCAACCCCAAAAGTCTGAATTTGATGTATTTCATTGCGATAGGGAAATGATCCTAAAGCGATGCGAGTCTCGGATGTAAAATCCTCAACTCCAAAAGTCCGAATTTGATGTATTTCATTGCGATAGGGAAATGATCCTAATGAAATGCGATCTCGGATGTAAAATCCTCAACTCCAAAAGTCCGAATTTGATGTATTTCATTGCGATAGGGAAAGAATCATAAAGCAATGCGGTCTCGGATGTAAAATCCTCAACCCCAAGAGTTTGAATTTTGATGTATTTCATTGCGATAGGGAAAGAATCCTAAACGATGCGGTCTCGGATGTAAAATCCTCAACTCCAAAAGTCTGAATTTGATGTATTTCATTGCGATAGGGAAAGAATCCTAAAGCAATGCAGTCTCGGATGTAAAATCCTCAACCCCAAGAGTTTGAATTTTGATGTATTTCATTGCGATAGGGAAAGAATCCTAAAGCAATGCAGTCTCGGATGTAAAATCCTCAACTCCAAAATTCTGAATTTGATGTATTTCATTGCGATAGGGAAAGAATCCTAAAGCAATGCGGTCTCGGATGTAAAATCCTCAACCCCAAGAGTTTGAATTTTGATGTATTTCATTATGATAGGGAAAGAATCCTAAAGCAATGCAGTCTCGGATGTAAAATCCTCAACTCCAAAAGTCTGAATTTGATGTATTTCATTGCGATAGGGAAATAATCCTAAAGCAATGCAGTCTCGGATGTAAAATCCTCAACCCCAAGAGTTTGAATTTTGATGTATTTCATTGCGATAGGGAAAGAATCCTAAAGCAATGCAGTCTCGGATGTAAAATCCTCAACTCCAAAAGTCTGAATTTGATGTATTTCATTGCGATAGAGAAAGAATCCTAAAGCAATGCAGTCTCAGATGTAAAATCCTCAACTCCAAAAGTTTGAATTTGATGTATTTCATTGCGATAGGGAAGGAATCCTAAAGCAATGCGATCTCGGATGTAAAATCCTCAACCCCAAAAGTTTGATTTTGATGTATTTCATCGAGATAGGAAAGAATCCTAAAGCAATGCAGTCTCGGATGTAAAACCCTCAACCCCAAGAATTTGATTTTGATGTCTTTAATTGCGATAGGGAAGGAATCCTAAAGCAATGCAGTCTCGGATGTAAAATCCTCAACCCCAAAAATTTGATTTTGATGTATTTCATTGTGATAGGGAAAGAATCCTAAAGCAATGCGAGTCTCGGATGTAAAATCCTCAACCCCAAGAATTTGATTTTGATGTATTTCATTGCGATAGGGAAGGAATCCTAAAGCAATGCAGTCTCGGATGTAAAATCCTCAACCCCAAAAGTTTGATTTTGATGTATTTCATTTGAGATCTGGAAGATCGAATTTGAATTTTGATTGAGATTTGATTTGAGATCTGGAAGATCGAATTTGAATTTTGATTGAGATTTGATTTGAAATCTGGAAGATCGAATTTAAATTTTGATTGAGATTTGATTTGAAATTTGGAAAGATTGAATTTGAATTTGATTTAAAATTTGTGCTCATTTTGTTTGTCCTTTAACGATTCAAATTTTATTTTATCGTGAACTTGGAGTTCATCATTTTTTTATTTAGATTTTTAAGGAAAGTTTTCTTTTATTTTTTTTTCTTTTCTGTTCTTTGTTCGAAGTTCATTTAACTTTAATGGCGTTTCTCAGTCAACTTGCACAAAAGAGGTGAAGGCCAAAAATGTGACATGGTCACTTTCATTCCAATCATGTTGAAGATACATCATACAACTCGATCCGGAATACATCTCATACAATCCATGTAGACTCAAAACGGACTATGTATGATCTTTGTCGATCCATCCAATAAAGTATCCGTCGTAAATCCATGTACCGAATAGTGAGGTACATGGTCAATAACATCACCTTCCAAGCCATCCTCGGCAAGGATGCCGTATGGATGTACGTTGGAGGTGTGATATTTTCCATGTAACTCACGGCTCGTAAGGCCGGAGGCTCTCTAGCTCCGGGTCCGTGCTGGAAGTGGTAAGGTGTCTTCCTCGTCGTCCATCCTTCGAAAGTAACCGAGATACGCTTCCATCGGTACTCCCGGTATGCAATGTTTAGCGACATCCGCTCCATTGCCCTTCGATATCATGATGGAACCTACCGGTAATGGTATCTTTACCGGCCCTCGGAACTCACTCTGGGCCTGCTATCCGGAGGTCGGATCCGAACATGATATTACACTCGTTCGTAAAAGAAACCGTGCGAAAGGTCCGACAAAGTCGTGGTGATCTATATGCGGGGGTATGCGATCACTCTTCTTGTAAATGTTAATAATGCAGTCTGTTGGGTATGCAATCCGCTGGCGAGTACCCTCCATGTTATCATTCTTTTTACCATCCTTTTGATGACTAATGGCATTGGATCCACTCGGCCATGACGGAGTATTCCCGGTGGGTTCCCTTCCTGTCTTCCGCGAAGTTGTAGCGAGCATCCACATTGTATGGTAATTCTACCTTTCCCTGGCATCCATCTCCGGGGTTCCGAGTAAGTGTTTTCTCTTAGGCGGCCCGCTCGGCCCATTCTTTTCAAATCCCGGATGCAATCCACGATTTGTTGTTGCTCGTATTCTGAGAACACGTCTGTATGTAGCTCGAGGCCTTCTAGTATATTGATCCTCCTGCCTCTGATTCTCTCGAAGTATTCAAAAGTTTTCTTCTCGACATTCTGCATCCTTTCCGGCTCGTATTACGGAATAATCTGCAAATGGCGGGGCCCGGTGACGTATTGTGGGATATACGGCTCAATCCCTTCACGTTCTCCTGCATACCTCGGCTCCTCGGGGATGATGTCCGTCGGGATATCCTCCGGGGTTGCTTCTGCAACAAGGTTATGCATTACTGGTGGCTTTATCTGGTGGCGTGGTAGCCTTCTTTCTTTTGATCTTCTTAAGATTTCCCTGGTCTCTTCTGTTTCCTAGGAGCTGGCCTCCTTCCTTCAGGTACCTGGTGAACTGGCGTCCTTGAAGTATATGTACTAGCAGATGAGCAATCGCCTCGTCGCGCCGGTCCGTTGCTAGTTTAGTTAACATCTTACGGATACGGCGATTTTTATTTCTTCGCTGGGTTGCTGTGAGAGTAGCTCTTCGTACTTCCTGAATTTCTATGGGCACGGCGCTGACAAGCCTGCCTTCTGCTGTAGCGACTACAGACTTGATTTTCTTGTCTTCTTCAGTACTTGTTTTCCTTTTCTTGCTGCTAGAGTGGTGGCTTGGGCCACGCACTTTCATTACTGTCTGACTGGGCAGCTCCTCTCGGTCAACTGGGTCCCAGTCACTTTCCTCGTATTGTAGGCCTACTGGTGCGAAGTCTGAGTCAATCTTTATTATCGCTCCATCTTTCACCTTCTTTTCATCGAGTGCAAGGCTTACGCCATTTCTAAAGTTCAGGACCAACCGCCCGTTCGACATTTCTCTGCGAAAAGACAAGGAAAAGGATCCGGGGTCGTACTAAGAACAAGAACATTAAGAAAATGTTTATTAAAGACAGTTTTTTTTATTACTTTTTGTATTTTTAAATTTAACAGGAATGAAGTGGGATAATATCAGGAAAGAGATTTTGATTTGGAAAAGAAAACAAGGAAAACTTTATTATCATGATTTTATTTATCTTAGCACATTTTTATTATTTTTGGGTTTGGACCCAGTCATAAGTAACTACTTCGCCCGTGCTTCTAGGGATGAAGAATTCATTCCTTCGAAACATCAGGTAGCGTAATATTTCTTCAAGTATCGTCCATTGATCGGAAGCATATGTCGTTCTCCTTGGCAATTCACTAGCTGGTAGGAGCCTCCTGAGTAGACTGCCTCAACCACAAACGACCCTTCCCAAGTGGGTTCAAATTTTCCTCCTATCTTGCGGTGTGCAAGGATAGGTCTCTTGAGAACGAGAACTAAGTCACCAACTTTGAAGGTTCTCGGGCGGACCAATTTGTCATGGGCTTGAACCATCTTAGCTTGGTATAGTTCTAAATTCTCGCTCGCGCTGCAAGTCTTTTCCTTCCGAGGCTTTCCAATTCTTCTAGTCGTAATTTGGCATTCTCTTCGTCGTGATTTTGTTTGCAATCGCAATCCCGAGTGAAGGAAGCTGAACCTCTAAGGGTAACAATGCCTCGGACCCATACACCGGAGCGTAAGGTGTAGCTTCGAGTAGGAGTTACGAAGGTTGTCCGGTAGGCCCATAAGGCTTCTAATAACTTCTCGTGCCAATTTCTCTTATTGTCGTCCAAAGTTTTCTTTAAAATTTGAACGAGAGTTTTATTAAAAGCCTCGACAGGGCCGTTTGCTCTTGGGTAGTAAATTGTTGAATATCGCCGATCGATTCCGTGTCTCTCGATAAAATTGTTTATTTGTGTGCTTCGAATGCCGACCCATTATCCGAGATGATCTCGCGCGGCACTCCGAAACGATAAACAACTTGGTTCTTGAAAAACTGTAGCACATGGTGTGCTTTAACTTCTCTGAGTGGAACTGCCTCCGCCCACTTGGAAAAGTAATCTGTAGCCGCAAGAATGAAGCGATGTCCTTTTGAAGATGGTGGTTCTATTGGACCCACTATATCCGTGCCCCAACATTCAAATGGCCACGACGCAATTGTCGGATGTAGCACATTTGGAGGTTGGTGTAGAACCACTCCATGCACTCGGCATTGGTGACGGCTCTCTGGCGATTTTCATGCGATCGGTCATCATCGAGGGCCAAGTAGTACCCTAGTCTTTTAATTTTCATTTTCATCTTCGGACCCGACTTGTGAGCGCCACGAGTCCCGAATGCACCTCTTAAACAATTTCACGGGCCTCGGACCCGCTTAGGCACCTTAGCCACATTTGATCGAAAGACCTTCTCGTATAACATGTTGTTTATTAATGCGTAGGACGTAATTCTTTTCTTGATCCGATGGGCTAACGACCTATCGTCCGGTAGTTTTCCCGTTTGCAAGTAGTTCATTAATGGCCGTCGCCAATCTTCTCGTTTTTTCGTCACTGCTGCAACTGATCCTTTTTCTTTATCTGATTTGTGTATTGTGTCTATGTCGAGCTGTGATAGGACCTGACGTCCGTGAATTGACACTTCCACTGATTCATCTTGCAAGCAGGCAAATTATTTTGCGAGGCGGGCTAACGCATCTGCTAAAGCATTTTCTTTCCTGGGAATTTTGTAGATTGTCACATTCGGAATTTGTTCCAACAACTGTATGGCATACTGTACGAGTCTTGGTTTTAAAATTCTATAATGTCCGGCGATCTATTGAATGATTAACTGCGAATCCCCGTAGATGTTGATGTCTGTTATCCCCATTTGAATAGTTAATTCCGATCTCGTTATGAGGGCTTTGTATTCCGCTTCGTTGTTTGTACATGGCTCGTCAAGTGGTAGGAGTATCTTAACATCTCCCGCTCCGGTGTTATAAAGATTAATCCGATCCCCGCCTTACCGGCACTATCACTTGTGATTCTTCGTCTTTGTGTCTTGAAGATGCTCCGTAGAAATATAATTCCCAACGTCGATCATCGGGGTCTTCTAAACTCATTATTTGTTCATCTGGCAAATCGTCATTGAGAAGAGATTCTGTCGGCAAAGGGTGTGCTGCGAGGAAGTCTGCTAAGACTTATCCCTTTACGGCACGAAGAGGCACGAAAGTTATATCGAATTGCAATAATATCATTGACCATCTGGCAAGTCTGTCGGAAAGCGTTGGACGAGTCATCAAGTATTGCAATGGATTAAATTTCGAGATCAGGTTGACCTTATGAGAAAGCATGTAGTGCCTGAGCTTTTGAGCGGCGAAGATCAGAGCCAAACAATGCTTTTCAATTGCGGGATACCTTATTTCCGTCGGAAGTAAACGACGGCTTAGGTAGTAAAGAGCATTTTCTTTACCCTCATCATTGACCTGGGCTAACAGGGCTCCGAGAGAGTCGTCTAAAGCAGCGGTATAAAGTATCGACGGCCTACACGAGACCGGGGCTCGCTAAGACGAGAGGTGTCATTAAATATTGTTTAATGTCCTCGAAGGCCTTCTTGCATTTCTCTTCCCAAATAAATTTGGCGTCCTTTTTAACTAGTGCCGAGAAAGGCCGACACCTACCTGACAAGTTTGAGATAAAGCGTCGAAGATATGCCAGCTTCCCTTGAAAAGATCGTAGATGCTTTAAGGTT
The DNA here is from genome assembly GCA_022702705.1 of Papilionanthe hookeriana x Papilionanthe teres. Classification (NCBI taxonomy): domain Eukaryota; kingdom Viridiplantae; phylum Streptophyta; class Magnoliopsida; order Asparagales; family Orchidaceae; genus Papilionanthe; species Papilionanthe hookeriana x Papilionanthe teres. The sequence goes on from JAKZJZ010002423.1 coordinate 12,781, forward strand.
TTGGGAGGCGGCATTTCTAAGATAGCTTTAATCTTTTCCGGGTCGATTTCAATTCCACGATGTCGGACAACGAATCCTAAGAATTTCCGGAGAGTGACGCCGAAGGCGCATTTTAAGGGATTCATCTTAAGGTTAAATTGTCTTAATCATTCGAAAACAATTCTCAAATCATACATGTGGTTTTCCTTTACTTTGCTTTTGATGACCACATCGTCCACGTAGCATTCGACTTGATTGTGGATGAGATCATAAAAAATTCTTGTCATCGCTCTCTGGTATGTTGCTCCTGCATTCTTCGATCCGAATGGCATCATCGTGGAGCAATATACTCCGATCGGCGTTCGAATGCTTGTAAGCTTTTCATCTTCCGGAGCCATTTTTATCCGGTTGTATCCCGAAGATCCATCCATGAATGAGAATATCTCATGTGTCGAAGCGATGTCGATCATTAGTTCCGGGATCGATAGAGGGAATTTATCCTTTGGACAAGCCTTGTTTAAATCTCCGAAATCCACACAAATTCGATCCGACCATTCTTCTTCCCTGATCGGTACAACATTGGCTAGCCAAGTAAGGTATTGTTCTTCACGGACAAATTTAGCGTCTATTAGCTTTTTAACTTCGGCTATGACTTGTTGTTTGATTTCTAGACGCATTCTTCCGGGACCTTGCCTCGACTCGGGACGAAGTAGGATCCACTCCTAGCTTATGGATCGCGACCTCCGGAGCTAATCCCGGCATCTAGTCATAGCTCCAAGCAAAACAAGTCTTTAAATTCCATTAATAACTTGATTATTTCTTCGGAGTCTTCTTTATTGAGTAAAGAGCTAACAAAGGTAGGTCTAGGCTCTTCACTTAGTACCTAAGTTAACTTCCGTTAACTCATCTATTGTAGATTTAATTTCTTCTTCGAATTCGGTGGAGTGTCTCCGATTTGTAAATCTTCAAATTCTTCCGTAGTTTCCATGCAGTTTTCATTAGACTCGCAAGTGACAACCAAGCAAAATTCGGTATCGTCAACCGATCCTACTGTGCCAAATCCGAGACCATGCTTTGAATTGGGTGGACGACCGGAGTTATTCCATAATTTTTCAAAATGTTGTGATTGACCTTTTGTCCATTGTCGAGGTAAGAAACCACGCTGAATTAAATTTTGAATACAGGGAGAGTACCACTTAAAAGGTAATTCCATTAATTCCGATGAAGTGACATCTTCAAATTGTACATTATTTTCAGTTTTGGAGGAAGGAGCACCACGGTAGAATTTGATTGGCTTTGCACCGCCGCTACGTACCTCTTTGACCACCATACCCTCGATCTTATTAGAATGGATCGGGGTCAGGGTCATAATATGTACATAGTGGTTAATCTTCTCGTACATCGATTTATATTGTTCATTCTTTTCATCTTCGAGCGGGATCCTGAATTGCGGCTTCCTCCGACTTATTGTCGCTGCTTCTTGCTTGATTTCTTTTTCTTCTTCAGAACTGTCTTCCCAATCAACATTGATGGTCGGTTTCCTCTCGTCCGATTGTCCTAACGTCTCGCCATGACCTCGTCCCCGGCCTCGACCTCGAATGCGAGTTGTGGAGAAACCTTCACCATCTCGCCGTAAGGGGGTGGTGAGTGACTGTTGGACTAGAACTTCGGGTTCTTCGTTGTCCCAAACTTTCTTTGCTTCATTCGTTATGGTATCTCTGGAGAAGATTGTTTTCTTCGGAGGTGCATAATAAGCTGCATCTTCATGGATTTCAATTTCATGTACGGAGAATGGTTGTAAGTCACCTTTGATGCACTGTTCCCCTCCATCGTAGTATTTGATGCATTGATGTAGAGATGATGGTACCATCCAGTTTTCATGTATCCATGGTCGGCCCAGTAGAGCGTTAAACGACGTTTCTGAATCAATTATGTGAAATTTTGCGGTTGTCTTTGCTAAGTCACCGGTCTTCATCAGTAGTGTTATTGATCAGAGGGCTCTTTCTCCTTTCTGGTTGAATCCTCTTAATAAAATTTTGTCGGCTTCGAGCTCGCGAGCATCAATTTCCCAGTATGCTAGCGTTCGAAGACTCATTATATTGATTGATGCTCTTGGATCCACCAATACTCTGGAGATTGTAAACTTTCCAATTGTAACTGAAATGTACAACGGTCGGTTGTGATCCGCTGTCCCAAGTAGTAGGTCATTGTCCGTGAAGGTGACACCTCGCTGTTCCTTTAACGAGCAAACCTCATCTAAGGAATCTCCGGCCATTTGAGCCAAGCAAATTTCCGGATCAAGTAAGGCCTTGATCGGAGCTTCTCTCATCTCCTATGATAAGATGAGGGTGTCGTAGATGCTCGGTTGGCCGCGTAGTTTCCTAAGATGGGCTAGCACGTTGTAGTCCACTTTATTTTCCCGTGTCTCGATTTCTTCCCGAATGGGTATTTCTTCTGCCGGGGTTGGTTCTTCTTGAACAACCACCTGCTTTCCTTTATCCTTTGGACCCATTCTCGGAGGTAGAACTCTTCCACTTCTTAATTTAACCTCTGTAATTTCTTCTGACTCTAGTATTGAGTTTGCTGGTGTTTCCTCCTGAATCGGAATGACAGGTTCCTCCGGATTAGCTTCGGAGTCCGAAGGCTCTAACTCTATTGTGATCGGAGCCCCTCGAAACTCGCGGATAGATTCGTTGCTTGTTGAACTCTCGTAGCCTCCTTGATGGATGTCTTCTTCGTCATTGTGATCGTCGAGATTGTGTATGATTCGAGAATTGTCATTGGTATCGAAATCGATGTCCGGATTATCGCTAGTTACGTAATCGTTATAAACAGTCAAAACGTAGCCAACGCCATAACCCTTATCATTATGAGATCCCACCGGAGTGGGCAGATAATCATACAGAGTCAGAGGTTTGAGGGATTTCTCCCCCTAATCCGAAACAACTATCCTAGGATAAGCAGCCCCTAGCCTAGCCTTAGGAGCCTCGGTCTTCTCTTCTTCATCAATTTTCTTCTTCTCTTCAATCATCTCTTGTCGAGGTGGTTCTTCTATCTCAAGTGATAGTGCCGACTTGACAGGTTTCGAACTCTGAATTGAGGCTCGCACCGAAGCGGTTTGGATGTGATCCAAAATCTTTTTCGAAGACCTTGTCCAAGCGGTAGCCCACCCATCATTAGTCGCATAGGGATCTATCGGAACAATGAGATCAGTCGAGACAACATTGACGGGATCTCCTTTCTGGGGTTCCTTCATGTACTCCTTCGGGATCATTATATTCCCTTTCTGAAGATTGTCGTTGAGCCAAATTTTGAAGGTAATACAATCTTCTATCTTATGCCCAAGCATCCGGTGGTAAGGGAAAAAGTTGGGATCACCTTTCTTGTCAACTTCTTCCGGTCTCTTAGGCTCCGGCGATTGGAAATCCGGAGTCTTCATCGATCGCGGAACATTTTCGGCATCGCCTCATTCTTAAATGGATACTCCCTGCTTAGAAGCTCCCTTAATGTACGTTGCGGACGAGGCGGTTGTTCATACTGTTGAGGTGACTGATAGCTGGGTCGGGGTTGCTGGTAATTCTGTTGAGTTTGCTGCGGCCGCTCTGACGATATTTGTATCGGTTGCTTGCCTTTATTGACTGCTGCAACGATCCCGGACTTCTTTTCAAAAGTTTTCACGGGCTTCTGTTTGTCTGTTTTGTCGGTGAAACTTAATTGCTTCGCCTCCTCTTGCAAGCTTCCGGCCTTGCTTAACAACTTCTCGAAAGTCTTAATAGTAAATCCCTTGAGGAGAAGTGCTATCGGGCTATGAATGCTCTTAAGTAAAATGCCGACTGCATGCTGTTCTTGTAGTTGTGGCTCACACTTCATACTTAGGTTCCTCCATCGAAGTATGTAATCCACCAAAGTTTCGTTCGCTACGCTTCTCTACCACTAAATCACCTATAGTGATGTGGTGCCGAGCTCCGACAAATCGCTTGATGAAGAGGTTCTCTAGTTCCGAAAATGTCTTCACCGAACCATTCGGTAATTCCGCATACCAATCAAAGGCGATC